>KZ451922.1:898457-922328 GCA_002786265.1 Apostasia shenzhenica
AAAAGGATACATGAACAATGCAATTTGCATATTAACATTTGGTAGGTGAAATCAAGATGATTCATCTATAAATGATTGCATCTAAAGTATCAGCTTCCTTTTTTTTTAAAAAAAAAAAGAATCAGCTTCCCAAGCTCTACATAGTACTGAATGAGCTACAGTTCTAACCCTAAAAAAACCAAAACAAAGAAAGTAGCTGCTGTAATATTTGGCTGCCTTTCTAGTAAAATTAGAAAATCCTTCTATAAAAATAAACTAAAATCTATCCATATAGCTCATCATGGTGCCATTTCTCCATGTTACATCTCTAGCAGAGTGATAATAGAGTTCAGGGGTGTTTCGAAAATCATCATAATCATCCTTAACCCCAATTACCAGGGTTTATGAGTCCATTTTTGCTAGTTAACCCTAACAACATAACTTGTCATTGTTAACTCTTAACTTCTCCAATAGATTCTCCAAATCTATTGCAAAACATCTAACCAAGTTACTTTTGGCCTAGGCTATCCATTATTTTTCCTATTCACTTGAGCAAAATGTTGCCTATACTCTCATTTGTGTTTGTCCACACACACAAATATATTCACTATTAACGTTTTATTCCATAGATGTTACTGTAAAAATCCTCTTCTATAGTTTTACTCTCATCTTTACTCTTATCTCAACATCCTCGCTTAGGCAACACTAACTTTTATTCACTGATTTCTTTATCATAACATTCCAATGGATGCAATAAACTAACAAAGCTGCTCAAGCACTCTCATTTGAGCCACTTCAATTTTATTTGTATATTGTCCTCATCTGCATCCCCATTTTTTAGATAATATAACCAGATACCCAAAACTAAAACACTTGTTGTGGATTATTTCAAACATATAGCCAGGAAATTTCAGGCCTACTTCCATCATCCTTCACTACAGCCTGGTCCTTCACAGATAATTTTAAAAGAAGCCTTGTGCTTGTCACACTTTAAATGTAATTAGAAATTTAGAACTACTGGTTTTTCATTATGGGTCTGGTGATATGTTACTAATATACTATCCTTCATCTCACCTAACCTGTTCCCCCTTTGCCTTCCAGCTGAAAAATAAAATAAGTTCAGAGATCTGGAGACCCCATTAGCATGAAAATTTATATGAAAATTTATATGTCACTTTCTTTCTCCTCTCTCTAGGCCGGCGGCGGTTACGGAAGGGAAAGAATTGAATCGATGTTTTTGAGGCAGAAACTCTATTTCTTCCTTTAAATAATAATCTGAGGGTATTTTTGTAATTTTTCTTAGCTTTAATTTAAGGAGGTAATTATGGATATTTAATAAGTACTTAAATTCATTAGATTTGAATTTTAAATAATCCGATTTAATGATATTTATTAAGCGCAAATTGCTTCCCCCCCTCTTGACACCACCTCCCGCTGGCCCAACCCCCCTCCCTCCAAATTTACTTTTTTGCCCTCTCCTCCGCTCTCTCTTTAATTATATTTTTTATTTAATTTGATTACTATATTATTCTTATTCATTAAATTTAATTAATCATTTTATTCATTAAATTTAATTTAAATATTTTTTTTATATCTTTTATTTTATTTTTTATTTATTTAATGTTTTCTTTACATCACTTTCTTTAGTTAATTACTTTTTTTTATTTAATTTGATATTATAATATTTCTTAATTCATTAATATAATTATTAATAATTTCAGAAAAATTATACTTTATTTATTTAATATTCATCTCAAAGACCACTCTCCTTAATTTTACAGTCAATATTTAATTATTTTCATATATTGATTAGAATTTGTATTTTCATATATTTTTGGTGTTTTTTTTTTTGCATTATTGCATGTACTCTTCCCTAAAATGGATAAAATAATATTGGGTTTGTTCTGAATAATTGTTTTTTAAGTTAATATTATATTCGCTTTGTATATATAAAAAAATTATGTGCAAAATAAAATCATTTTATTCTATTAATATAGTATATGTTATATATATAAGAAAAAAAACAAATAAATTACATAATATTAATAAAATATAAATAATATATCATTCAAATAATTAAATTAATATAATATAAAAAAATAAAGATTTATATAAAATATAATAATATATAATAAAATTATGTTACTATTAATAAATTAAATAGAATTATAATGATTATGAATTAATAATATTAATAATTTAAATTATATGTATATAAAGAATATTAATGAATTAATATGATAATTAATGATATAATTATTATTATTAAATTATATTTTAATTAAAGAGAAGGGGGAGGGAGTTGGGGGCAAAAAAGTAAGTTTAAGAGGGATTGAGGGTGGGGCCGGGGTGGTTTGTCAAGAGTGGGGAATAGAGCTCTCTAATTCAGCTCATTGGTAACGTCTATATAAAATATATTTTATATTAATTATATAATTAATTAATCTTTATTAATCATCATATAAATTATAAAAATTTCTATATATTATATTGGTTATGAATTAAAGTGTCATGATTCTTTTGATTTCTTTCTCTCCTTTCTCATTCTAATCACTTAACAAATTTTTTCTATTTTATATCATCTGCTCTTACTCGTTTAATCCTATTCTTTCTTTCTCTTTCTCTCTTCTCATTCTATTCTATCTCATTGGGTCTTGTTCAGTGGGAGTAAATAGGTAAGAGGAAAGAAAATAAACTTATGAAATTTAGCTACTTCATGATAGTAGAAACTCACTAAGGGTATAAAGGTGAGTCTGTAGGAGAAATTTGAATGTTAAATCTAATATTATAAGTAGAGATTATTGGGATCAAACATTGCAAGCAACTCAAAGATGGCAAAAAGAAATAAATTAACTATGTGATGCATATAACCTGTTTAAATTATTTAATCTGCTCAAACAAACAGGCTTAAGAGTTTTCCTAATTATCTCAATGAACATTATTCCTATTGCATTCATAAATTATGATGAATCAGTTCGAAGTATTTATGAAATATATATAAAATACATATACCCAAGCTAATTGCAACCTCAAAGAAATTGAATGTAAGAGAGTACAGATGAAATGAAACAAATAGATCTCCAAGGTTAACCATGTCCTGCATCAGAACAGTGGAGACGATTGAACATGATAAAGTTTTTAAATTTAGGCTTCATATTTTTGTTAGGAGAAGGTATAACTGAGTGGCTCTGTTTGTTTACAATTAAAAATTGTGACTTGGTTTAATTTTAATCAGGCTTATCACATCACATATAAATATTTAATATTAAAATTAACTTTATTTAACGTTCTAACACATATTACTAAATAATGAACTAACTTATATCACATCCCTCACATATTCAATATAATAACTAACTTTATATCACATCCCTCACATATTCTAATAATAATAACTAACTTTATTTCACATCATCACAATTTTTAATAAAAAATATCTCTATCTAAATTTATTTTAACCTTACAAACAAACGAGATCCTGAGTCATTGCAAAGTTATCTTAAAGAAGTTTCAACGTAAAGTGTGTACAATGAGATATGTGAAGAAATAGAAATTAATATTAGGAGCAAACGGACTTAAATCTCCAAGTTAGGTGTGTGTGGAGAGAGAGAGAAGACAATTAAAGAACTTGGAGATGAGTTCCGGTAGCAACGACGAATTTGCTCGATTGCAAAGCCTTGAAGTTCACTTGGCATATAAGCCTGTTTTGTTTGTAAGTTTTTAAATTTAATAAGGTTAAAAATTAAACTTAGATAAAAAAATTTTTTTATTAAAAAGTTATGGATGATGTAAAAATAAATTTATTATTATGTTAAGATATTCTGAAAAATGTGATATCAAATTAGTTTATTATGTTGAGATACACGGGGATGTGATATAAGGTTAGTTATTAATTTATAATTGCGGGGGTTTGGTTCGATGTTATCTTGGTGTTATGTTATGTTTTTCAAAGAAAGAATTTGTTTGGTTTAATGACTAGTATATCTTCTATTAGATTTAAAAAATAATTTAATTAAAAGATGACATTTTAGATGTCATGACATCTAGATTACATAAAAAATATCTTTATCTAAATTTAATTTTAAACTAGTTAAACACTAAATTTTGCAAAAAAAATAGCGGGTTTGTAATTACATCGATGACAGTTTTCATTCCGACTTGTTAAGCATATTTTTGGCAAGAACAATATTGCATAGTCCTCAAAATTAAGGCTTTAAAGGTTCTAGAATTTTTGGTTATTGATTTTATCCATTAATTCAGAGGACGGATCGGATGTACAATGTATAAATTCTTTCTCAACTATGGTTAAATTAATGAGTGTTTAAAAATATTCAAAACTTGAAATATCGCTTGTAATTATTTGATTTTTAAATCAACTCAAAATCGTTCAAAATTTTTGATTGAATCATGAGCTAAGATTTTTTTGAATTGAATCATGAGCTAAGATTTTTTGTTGGTAAAAAAAAATTATATGAATTAGTTTAGTGATCTTGTGGTAAAAGGGAGAATGATTAAATTTTAATTTCTTAGGATTATGTGACCAAATATCCTTCGTACAATATTCTTATACATCTTAGCATTATGAGCCGATTCGATTTAGATATAAGTCGGCTCGAATCGAATTGATTTGATACAAGCAAGGTTGAATCATGGCGATTTTGATTTTAGATTGATATGGAGTTGAGTCGAGCTCGAAATTTTTAATTTCAAGTTTCCTTCTACTTGCTAAAATCAATTTGATAAAATCCCTATTTTGAAAATGTTTTGAGTTCTATTAAGTTATAAATTTTTTTTTTTTCACTTTCATTTTTATTTCTATATACGTAAATTGTATATTTATGGGGCATTTACATTAGTTTACATAAAATTTTAAATATTATATTTTTTTATTAAAATATTTATTTTATAATTTAAGTTTTATAAAATTAAAGATATGTAGGTAATATTTAAATATTTTTTTGAGGATGTAGTTAATTGCTCCTATTATTTTTGTAATTTCTATATATAATTTTGGCTTATAACAATGTCTTAATATTTTGCAAGCATATCCAAAGCTAAGGCCACCTTTGGAACTTTTACTTAACTAAATGCAATTAATTAACAGAACATTTATTAGTATAATATTGTACTTCGATAATGTTAATTTAAATAAATAATTTATTTATTTTATTATGATAAATATTAATTTTTCCTATGTAGTTCGTGGTCAAAGAGGCGGGGAGTGTTCGCCGGGTGATGTTAAGAGAAGGAATCACTGAGTCAAAGTGCGGCTCTGTAGGATTCTAAAAGCGAATCACTGAGTGATGAGAGGGGACAAGGAATGAATTGTCCACATCGGAAAGGGAGAGAGATCCTGAGCTGTATAAGTAGATAACATGACTCAAATAGTAGATAATGGCAAATTGTGAGACTAGTAATGAAAAACTTTGTAGTTAAGCGTGCTTGAGCTGGAGTAGCACTGGTATGGGTGACCTCCTGGGAAGTGCTTTAGTCACGCAATTTTTTAAAGTCAAGCAGACATACCTCTACAATGAGATACAAGTTACAATATATTTTTTCACTTACATTAATAATTTAATACGGTATATCACAATTTATTGTAAAAATATCGGATCATTTAAATCAGTCATTAAACATGTAGAATCAGTGAATTATTGATTTTTAAAATTTTATTAAAATAATAATATTCATTATTTAATTTACTTATTATATAATTTTTAAATATTATGAAAAAAATTTATTTTTTGTTATGATTTAATTTCGTTGATATGTTGATTAATTTTAATATTCGCATGTGAGTTTACAGGCCGAATCAATCAAATTGTTTCTTGAGATGTTTCTCATGGGCTGAAAATCCCAATAATTCTATTCCACTCATACTCAATTATTTTTTATTTTATTGTAAATTTTTTATTAATACTAATAATATTTTTGAAAAGTTTCTTTTTATGTTACTTTTTTAAAATATTAAAAATATAAAAATAATTTTTACTAAAAACATAAATATAATATATTTTTAATTTAATTATACTCAATTAATCCGATCCGACTCAAATTGCATGGATCCAAATCGGACTTGAACTGGATCCAAGCAGGCTAACTAGTTAAATCGGATCTGAAACTGATTGAAACCGGGCTGAACCGGTTCGTCCAAGTGGACTAGAACTGGCTAACCGGACCGGTTCGCAGCATGATCTTGGAGACTAAATCTCATGTTCATTCTGTAGTTTGGGCCAAAAATCTGCATGGGCCATGAATGTTTTATTTTAAATCAATAGCATTCGATTTTTCATTTCTTAATGTTAATTCACTTGAAATAAAATTAATTCAATTCGAAATTAATTCGATCTGTATATCCGTAGGAAATTTTATACACATATAAGTTTAAGTAAATATATAAAAGAGATAGAATTATAAATATTTATAATAAAATTTTATACATGATATTAAATTTTTAATATTTATTGGTTTTTGAATTATATAAAAATCCACAATCTTTGTTATTTATATGTCTAGTTGATGACATTAATTGTAATTTTTAAATAATTTAAGATTTAATTATTAAATTTTTAAATAAATAAATCTTATAGTATAAATAATAATTACCTCTATAAAAAATATGGCTGAATAATTAGGTTTGGTTACACTCGGAAATTATCTAAAATTAAAAAATTGTAGTAGGTTTTGAATTCAGGTTTGACTTAAAACTAAAAATATTTAATTTGAAATGATCAGCTCACTTGAACGAAAAATTATCCTAATATGTTCCCAAATTCTTAAAATGAATTATGGACTCTCTTTGGCTGTTTGATTGATGCTTCAAGCTGTTTCAAGCGAACGAAAGTCGTTTAATAAAATTAATTAAGCCAAAACATTTCTGAATTCATCCCAATAATCTGATCCGGTAGAAGCTGTGAAAGATTCAATCGGCCAGAATCGAAACCACTTAAACGGCGGTTTCTATGACTCGCCGATGGTTCTTTTTTCTTCTTCATATTTATCAGAAAACTTATACTGGGGATAAATTTGGTATTTCTCTCAAAGCTAAAATTAAATGATAATTTAATTTGATAAAATTCAATTTAAAGATAATAACAAACATCCTTTTACTCATAGCACATCCTTAAATATCTCAATCTTATTATATATTCCTCGTGAAAATTTTAAATTAATAATATTTCAAATAAATTAAAATTTTAAAAAAAATTATTTACTTTATTATAAATTTATGTTTTTCTATATTTTAAGATTTTTATTGTGAGCAAGGAGAGGTTTCTAAATTAATATTCATCCAAACAAAATAATTAAATGTAGAATTAAAGCTTAGTTTTTCAAGCTACGTTTTCATCCAAACAGCAATTAAATTGAGAGACTGTTTTCACTTATCTGAACCACTTCAAAACTATTTGAATCCGATTCTATTTATTTTGAACCTGAATTCACCGTTCAAGCAGACCTTATTAAACAAATTTATATATACATGCGAAATATTAATAAGGCGAATTTTTTATGTAAATTCATTTCAAGATAATTAAGGGTTTTCACTCAGGCCTATCCATAACATGCATGGTGAAAGTAATGAGAATAAGGAAATTGCAAAAATAAAAAATTACTGAAAAAATTACATCTACCATAATTTTGTAATTAACATTTTTATTTATAATTAGCAATATTAAGGAACAATCGGTTATTATATTTTCAAATCCCAGGACGCCATAATAAATGACGATCAATCATGGTAGGTGAAATCCGAAATCCGTAACAATTTCGGCTGAGATAGCCTGATAACCCAAATCTGTCGGGAGGAAACGCGTTTCCATTGTTTTATGATTTGATGTGGGTCCGTTTGGGCGTTTTTATTCCTTCCGTATTCTGTGCCTGCCCATAGGTAAGCCCCTTGAGTTTCCCCGGGTTAAAATATTTCCACGAGTGTTCATTTGAGTAGCCGAGGAAAATTAAGTTAAAAATTTCAGCTTTTTTAAAATATCACGGGATTGTTGAAATTTTCCGCCTTCGTATAAACACCAGTTTTCCCAACTCACTTTCTGTAAATATTATATATATATTAATATATTATGATTATAATTTTGGTTAGATGATGTACCTTATTAATTGAAATAACCGTATTTTTTTGATCTCTCATTTTGAGAGAGGCAATTTTAGCGGGGTGGATATTTTTTGCGGCGCTTGAAGAAAATTCGATTTGAATTGAAGCATCCTTATTGCTAAATCGTTAATCTATATTAAAAATATAATAATACAAATATTATGTTATTAATAATGAAATTTCTATATTAATACGTTTTCCAATACAAAAAATGAGTATCATAATCCCATACGCTTGATCATCTGCAAATATTTTCGAATTATTCTATTTATCATTATCAATCAAATAGATAAGTAAAGAAATATAATTGTGAGTATGCTGTGAAAATAATTTAAGGGAGCGTTTGGTTTAGTATTATCGAAGTCAATGTTATTTAGATGTCATGTTTTCTAAATGTCCATTGTTATTCATTCAATGGCTTTTGGTTCAATGTTATGATATTAGAAAATCATGTATTCAAATTATTTTATTTAATTGGTAGCTATTGATATTCATAGCAAATTGAAGTGTATTTGAGCTGTGATAGTCGCCGTTTTGGGGTGACATCTAGATGTCAGCTTGGGTATGACATTTTTGTAATTAATTATAATGTTATTTAAAATGTCATTAAACCAACTTATTTTCTAAAAATATATAACATACACTTGAGATAAATACGAACCAAACTTTAATTTAAAGTAATTTTATAAAATATTATAAGGTTGAATTATTATGTGGATTAGTAATGAACTTATAAAGCAAAAGTAGGTATAAGAAAAGAAAAAATAAAAAAAAAAAATTATAAAGGAAAGATTGAAGTGATCTTGATTGGGGATATGAGTTCAGAGAGAATCAAGTCTAGAATGGTTTGGATTATAATATAGGTTGATAGGAGCATGTTAAAGAAAATAAAAAAAGGATGAAGAAATATTTAAATATTTTACATATTTGGTGGGCTAAGGGATTTTATTTAAAGCTGCAGTGAAAACAAAAATTTACTAATGGACTTCATATGATAAAATTTTTTATTATATTATTATTATCAATAAATTGTAGAAAAATTACTCACATGCATCGATAATGGCTATAGTTAGTTTTTTGTAGGGGGAAATTTGAACAGATTATAGGGATGCTGCTGATTTGGCGAATTGGAGACATCACTTTCTGCTTAATCGTAATTCACATCCAATATTTTTACGTATAGCCACTGAGGACATAGATTTATTTTTAAAAGATAAATATACTACTATGGAGATAAGTATATATAATTGCTATTGGCCTGAGATTCGGAAGGTATTGCGAATAGTTTATTTTTAAAAAAATTTTTTAGTCATGACGGTTATAAACTCTCTATAGTTTTGGTTTTTAGAATTCATGTTTTTTAATTTGGCTTTCGTGAGAGAAGAATTTGTCAATTTTTTACTAACTAATATTTATACTTTTTCATATTATTATATATTTATTTTACCTTCCTGACAAATATTTAAATTTATTTCATTTCTGCTTTTCTCCTTAAAAATATAACGTTTTATAATATTTATTTAATTATATTATAAAAGACTAAAATTCATAATGTGAGATACTTTTATAATAGTGATAATAAAAAATTATAATTTGCAACAATTCTTTAATTACAAGTGAGCCAATTAATTTTTTATTAAAATGGATTGTTTTTCATATTTCTATCGTGTCTGGATGCAATTTCCTTATTTATTGTAATTTAATTCTGAAAAAATCCATTGGATAAAATTTTAGCATACCAATTGGACCGGGTATATTGAGTGGAGCGTCATCGCCTTTCTTGCCACGGTCATATATTCCAATGGGAAATTATTTAATTATTAATAGAAAAATATTTCCAATATATATTAAGTATATTTTTTTTGTCAAAAATATTGTCAAATTGAACTCGACCGTTTGAACATTATTCGAGTTTTTCGAGGTCGAGTTCTAGAGTCAAGGTATTAAGATCGAATATATTTTGGAGTTAAGCTTGATTACTCGAAAGATTTTTGAGTTGACTGGATATAAAAAAAAATGTGATATTCATCTGTATGTTCCCAGAATAAAAAGATGTACATTTACAGAGATGCTCATTAATAGAAAATAAATTTTACGTAAAAACTTCATTTTTGACCGTTATGAAGCATCGTTTTTTTCGCTGAAGGAAAATACTAGATAAGGACGAGAAAACTTTGGATTTTTGTAGGTTTGAGGCCATTCTTTCAACAAAGAGGAATCCTTGTGTGTAGAACTTTATCAGTTTTTTTCTTTTTTTTTTCTATAATCATTTATAGCACTAGCATGGATTAAATTGATTGAATTTGAACCATATGTAATTTGCCATTCTCTCATAATTAATTGGGAATTAGGGTGTATAAATATCACATTGAATTTATTATTTATTTTATAATATATTTACTTTTTCATTTCCAGATTATTCAATTTTTTTCTTTATAATAATTTACCTTTTATTCCAAAATCAAGAAATAATATAACTAAAATTTATTCTTCCCTTAAAAAATAAATATATAAAGACTATTAAATAAATAAAATAGAAAAAGATATTATAAAATAATTAATAAATTAAATTTAATGAATTAAATTTAATGAATTAAATTTAATGAATTAAATTTAATGAATTAAATTTAATGAAATTAAATTTAATGAATAAGAATAATATAACTATCAAATTAAATAAAAATTTTAAATTAAAGAGAAGGGGGAGGGAGTTGGGGGCAAAAAAGTAAGTTAAGAGGGGATGAGGGTGGGGCCCGGGGGGTTTTTGTCAAGAGTGGGGGAATAGCAGCTCCCTTAATTTCAGTCATTTTGGATTTTAAATCGCATAATAAATATATAATATTTCATATATTTAATTTTTAAATAATTAATTTCTCATGAATAAAATCAATTCCTCATAATAAATTTAATTAATCAAAAATCTAAATCTAAATTTTGTTATTGAAAATAGTGTTGCTCATTGATTCTTTTGATTTCTTTTCTCTCCCTTTCTCATTCTAACCCCTCAACTCTTAACAAATTAAGATTTTCTAATATCACTCTCTTCACTCGTTTTTATCCATTCTTTCTTCTCTTTCTCTCTCTCTCATCATCATCTTACCTATGGGTGCTTTTGGCATGTGGGAGAAAGGAAGAGGAAAAGAAAAAACATGAAATTTAGCTACCAGAAGAGAAACACAAGAGGTATAAAGGTGAGCTGTAGGAGAAATTATTGAATTTGAACAATATAAAGTAGAGGATTATTGGGATCAAACATTGCAAGCAACTCAAAGATGGCAAAAAGAAATAAATTAACTATGTGATGCACTATACCTGTTTAAAATTTTAATCTGTCAAACAAACAGGCCTTAAGAGTTTTCCTAATTAATCCTCCAATGAACATATATTTCCTATTGCATTCATAATTTACGATGAATCAGTTCGAGTTATTTATGAAATATAATAAAATACATATACCACCAGATTGCAAAGCACCTCAAAAGAAATTGAATGTAAGAGAGTACAGATGAAATGAAACAATAGATCTCCAAGGTTAACCATGTGCCTGCATCAGAACAGTGAGACGATGAACATGATAATAGTTTTAAATTTAGGCTTCATATTTTTGTTAGGAGAAGGTATAACTGAGTGGCTCTGTTTGTTTTACAATTAAAAATTGACTTGGTTTAATTTTAATCAGGCTTATCACATCACATATAAAATTTAATATTAAAAATTAACTTTATTTAACGTTCTACACATATTACTAAAATAATAACTAACTTATATCACATCCCTCACATATCTCAATATAATAACTAACTTTATATCACATCCCTCACATATTCTAATATAATAACTAACTTTATATCACATCCCTCACATATTCTAATATAATAACTAACTTTATTTCACATCATTCACAATTTTTAATAAAAAAATATCTCTATCTAAATTTAATTTTAACCTTACAAACAAACAGAGATCCTGAGTCATTGCAAAGTATCTTAAAGAAGTTTCTAACGTAAAGTGTGTACAATGAGATATGTGAAGAAATAGAACATTAATATTAGGAGCAAACGAGACATTAAATCTCCAAGTTAGGTGTGTGTGAGAGAGAGAGAGAGACAATTAAAGAACTTGGAGATGAGTTCCGGTAGCAACGACGAATTTGCTCGATTGCAAAGCCTTGAAGTTGCACTGGCATATAACGCCTGTTTGTTTGTAAGTTTTTAATTTAATAAGGTTAAAATTAAACTTAGATAAAAAAAATTTTTTATTAAAAGTTATGGATGATGTAAAATAAAATTAGTTATTATGTTAAGATATCTGAAAAATGTGATATCAAATTAGTTATTATGTTGAGATACACGAGGGATGTGATATAAGTTAGTTATTAATTTAATAATGCGGGGGCGTTTGGTTCGATGTTATCTTGGTGTTATGTTATGTTATTTCAAGAAAGCAATTGTTTGGTTTAATGACATCGATAAAGAATCTTCTATTAGATTATAAAATTATTAATTAAAAGATGACATTTAGATGTCATGACATCTAGATTACATAAAAAATATCTTTATCTAAATTTAATTTTAAACTAGTTAAACACTAAATTTTGCAAAAAAATAAGCGGGTTTGTAATTTCATCGATGACAGTTTCTCATTCCGACTTGTTAAGCATATTTTGGCAAGAACAATATTGCATAGTCCTCAAAATTAGGCTTTAAAGGTTCTAGAATTTTTGGTTATTGATTTTATCCATTAATTCAGAGGACGGATCGGATGGTACAATGTATAATTCTTTCAACTATTGGTTAAAATTAATGAGGTGTTAAAAATATTCAAAACTTGAAAATCGCTTGTAATTATTTGATTTTTAAATCAACTCAAAATCGATTCAAAATTTTTGAATTGAATCATGAGCTAAGATTTTTTGAATTGAATCATGAGCTAAGATTTTTTGTTGGTAAAAAAAAAATTATATGAATTAGTTTAGTGATCTTGTGGTAAAAAGGAGAATGATTAAATTTTAATTTCTTAGGATTAGTGACCAAATATCCTTCGATACAATATCTTTATACATCTTAGCATTATGAGCCGATTCGAATTTAGATATAAGTCGGCTCGAAATCGAATTGATTTGATACAAGCAAGGTTGAATCATGGCCGATTTTGATTTTAGATTGATATCGAGTTGAGTCGAGCTCGAAATTTTTAATTTCAAGTTTCCTTCTACTTGCTAAAATCAATTTGATAACATCCTATTTGACAAATGTTTTGAGTTCTATTAAGTTATAAATTTTTTTTTTTTCACTTTCATCTTGTATTTCTATACGTAAATTGTATATTTATGGGGCATTTACATATAGTTTACATAAAATTTTAAATATTATATTTTTATTAAAATATTATTTTATAATTTAAGTTTTATAAAAATAAAGATATGTAGGTAATATTTAAATATTTTTTTGAGGATGTAGTTAATTGCTCCTATTATTTTTGTAATTTCTATATATAATTTTGGCTTTAAACAATGTCTTAATATTTTGCAAGCATATCCAAAGCTAAAGGCACCTTTGGAACTTTTACTTAACTAAATGCAATTAATTAACAGAACATTTATTAGTATAATATTGTAACATTCCGATAATGTTAATTTAAATAAATAATTTATTTATTTTATTATGATAAATATTAATTTTTCCTATGACGTTCGTGGTCAAAGAGGGCGGGGAGTGATCGCCGGGTGATGTCCTAAGAGAAAGGAATCACTGAGTCAAAGTGCGGCTCCTGCTAGGATTCTAAGCCGAACAATGAGTGATGAGAGGGGCACAGGAATGAATTGTCCCACATCGGAAAGGGAGAGAGATCCTGAGCTGTATAAGTAGATAACATGATCTCAAATAGTAGATACCTGGCAAAATTGTGAGACTAGTAATGAAAAACTTTGTAGTTAAGCGTGCTTGAGCTGGAGTAGCACTGGTATGGGTGACCTCCTGGGAAGTGCTTTAGTCACGCAATTTTTTTAAAGTCAAAGCAGACAATACCTCTACAATGAGATCACAGTTACAAATATATTTTCACTTACATTAATAATTTAATACGGTATATCACAATTAATATTGTAAAAATATCGGATCATTTAAATCAGTCATTAAACATGTAGAATCAGTGAATTATTGATTTTTAAAATTTTATTAAAATAATAATATTCATTATTTAATTTATTATTATTATAAATTTTAAATATTATGAAAAAAATTTAATTTGTTATGATTTAATTTCGTTGATATGTTGATTAATTTTAATATTCGCATGTGAGTTTACAGCCGAATCAATCAAATTGTTTCTTGAGATGTTTCTCATGGGCTGAAAATCCCAATAATTTCTTCCACTATAACTACAATTATTTTATTTTATTGTAAAATTTTTTATTAATACTAATAATATTTTTTAGAAAAGTTCTTTTTATGTTACTTTTTTAAAAATATTAAAAATATAAAATAATTTTTACTAAAATACATATAAATATAAATATTTTTTAATTAATTATACTCAATTAATCCGATCCGACTCAAATGCATGGATCCAAATCGGACTTGAACTGGATCCAAGACAGGCTAACTAGTTCTAAATCGGATCTGAAACTGATTGAAACCGGGCTGAACCGGTTCGGTCCAAGTGGACCTAGAACTGGCTAACCGGACCGGTTCGCAGCATGACTCTATGGAGACCTAAATCTCATGTTCATTCTGTCAGTTGGGCCCAAAAATCTGCATGGGCCATGAATGGTTTTATTTTAAATCAATAGCAATTCGATTTTTCATTATCTTAATGTTAATTCACTTGAAATAAAATTAATTCAATTCGAAATTAATTCGATCTGTATATCAGTAGGAAATTTTATACACACATATAAGTTAGTAATATATATAAAAGAGATAGAATTATAAATATTTATATCACTAAATTTTATACATGATATTTAAATTTTTAATATTTATTGGTTTTTGAAATTATATAAAAATCACAATCTTTGTTATTTATATGTCCTAGTTTGATGACATTAATTGTAATTTTTAAATAATTTAAGATTTAATTATTAAATTTATAAATAAATAAATCTTATAGTATAAATATAATTACCCTCTATAAAAAATATGGCTGAATAATTAGGTTTGGTTACACTCGAAATTCATCTAAAAATTAAAAAATTGTAGTAGGTTTGAATTCAGTTTGACTTAAACTAAAAATTTTAATTTTGAATTGAGTTCAGCTCACTTGACACGAAAAATTATCCTAAATTGATTCCCAAATTCTCTAAAATGAATTATGGATCTCTTTGGGCCTGTTTGATTGACTGCTTCAAGTGGTTTCAAGCGGAACGAAGTCGATTTAATAAAATTAATTAGCCAAACAATTCTGATTCATCCCATAAATCTGAATCCGTTGTAGAAGCGTGAAATGACTTCAAGGCCACGAAGTCGAAACCACTTAAACGGTGGTTTCAGACTCGCGATCGCTTCTTTTTTCTTCTTCATATTTTCAGAAAAATATATCTGGGGATAAATTTGGTATTTCTCTCAAAGCTAAAATTAAATGATAATTTAATTTGATAAATTCAAATTTTAAAGAATAATAACAAACCATCTTTTGACTCATAGCCACATCCCTTAAATATCTCAAATGTTGATATATATTCTCGTGAAAATTTTAAATTAATAAATATTCAAATAAATTATAAATTTTTTAAAAAAAATTATTTACTTTTATTATAAATTTATGTATTTTTATTATTTTAAGATTTTATTGTGAGATGGAGAGGTTTCTAAATTAATATTCATCCAAAACAAAAATAAATTAAATTAGATTCAAAGCTAGTTTCAAGCTACGTTTCATCCAAACAGAATTTAAATTTGAGACTGTTTCACTTATCTGAAGCCACTTCAAACTTTGAATCCGATTCTATTTATTTTGAACCTGAATTCACCGTCAAGCAGACCTTTTAAAAAATTTATATATACATGCGAATAATTATATAGGCAGATTTTTTATGTAAATTATTTCAAAAATAAATTAGGGTTCCACTCAGGCCTATCCAGAACATGCATGAAGTGAACGTAATTGAGAATAAGGAAATTGCCAAAAAATAAAAAAATTAAGCTGAAAAAAATTTACATCTACCACACTAATTTTGTAATTAAAACAATATTTTATTTATAATTAGCAATATTAAGGAACAATCGGTTATTATTATTTTCAACATCCACCAGGACCGCCATAATAAAATGACGATCCAAAATCATGGTAGGTGAAATCCGAAAGTCCGTAACATTTCGCTGAAGCATAGCCTGATACCCAAGATCTGTCGGGAGCAAACGCGTTTCCATTGTTATCTATGAACTTGATGTGGTCGAATTTGGCCGCCTTTTTATCTCCTTCGTAATACATGTGCCCGCTGCCCATAGGTGAAGCCCTTGAGTTTTCCGGGTAAACTACCTTTCCACCGAGTTTCATTTGAGTAGCCGCACGAAAATTAGTAAAAATTTCTTTTTTAAAATATCCAACGGGATTTTGAAAATTTTCCATGCCTTCGTATAACCACCAGTTTCCCCAATCACTTTCCTGTAACATAAAATAAATAAATAAATATATATATATATATATATATATATGATTATAATTTGTTAGATGAATCGTACCTTATATAACTTGAAATCAACGTATTTTTGATCTCCTCCATATTTGGAGAGAGGCCAAATTTTAGCGCCTGGAATATATTTTGCGGCGCTATGAAGAACAAATCCTGGACATTTGAGATTGAAGCATCCTTTTTGCTCAAATCCGTTATCCTATAATTAAAAATAATAATAAAAAAAAATATTATGTATTAATAATGAAAATTTCTATATGTAAATACGTACTTCCCAATAAACAAAAAAATGAGTATCATAATCCCCATAACGCCTTGGATCAATCTGCAAATAAAAAAAAATTTCGAAATTTAATCTCATATTTAATCATTATCAATCAAATAGATAAAGTAAAGAAATATATCTGTGAGATAATGTGATGAAAATAATTTAAGGGAGCGTTTGGTTCAGTATTATCTCAATGTCAATATTATTTAGATGTCATGTTATCTAAATGTCATTGTTATTCATCAATGGACATTTGTTTGGTTCAATGTTATGATATTAGAAAAAATCAATGCTATTCAAATTATTTTTATTTAATTGGAAGCTATTGATATTATAACGACAAATTGACAGTGTTATCTTGAGATGTCGTGTCGCCCGATTTGGGGTGACATCTAGATGTCAGCTTGTAATGACATTTTTGTAATTAATTATAATGTTATTTAAAAATGTCATTAAACCAAACAATTACTTTCTAAAAATAATATAACATAACACTGAGATAATACTGAACCAAACTTAAATTTAAAGATAAATTTTATAAAATAATTATAAGGCTAATGAAATTATATAATGCTGATTAGTAATGACTTATAAAGCAAAAGTAGGTATAAGCAAAAGAAAAAAATAAAAAAAAAATTATAACCACGGAAAAGATTGAAGTGATCTTGATTGGGATAAGTTCAGAGAGAATCAGTCTAGAAGGTTTGGATATATAAATTATAGGTTGATAGGAGCCCATGTAAAAAGAGAAATAAAAAAAGGCATGAAAAGAAAATATTAAAAATAATTTTACATATTTGGTGCTAAAAAGGGATTTGTTATTTAACAGACTGCAGTGAAAACAAAACATTTACGTAACTGACTTCACCTAGTGAGATAAAAATTTAATTTATTATTATTTAATTATTATCAAGTAAATATAGTAGAAAAATTACTCACATGCCATCCGACATAAATGGCACTATAGTTAGTTTCTCTTGTATCGAAATTTGAAACAGACATATAGGCGATGCTCGCTGCATTCGGCGCAATTGGCAGACCATACACGCTAATTTCTGCTTCAACTCCGTAATATTCACCTCCAAAATACTTTACGTACTCAGCCACCTGAAGGACCACATAGATTTTTTTCAAAAAAGATAAATATACGTACATATGGAGATAAGTATAATTAAATAATTGCATCTGGGCCCTGAGATTGGGAAGGTATTGCGAATTAGTCTTAATTTTTAAAAAAATTTAATTTTAGTCATTGAGGTTATAAACTCTCTATAGTTTTGGTTACTCTTTAGAGAATCTCATAGTTTTTATTGGCCTTTCGTGAGAGAAAATGAAATTTGATCAATTTTTTACTAACTTAAATAATTTATACATTTTAAAGTATTATTATATTAATTTATTTTTACCCTTCCTGACAAATTTAATTTATTTCATTTCTGCTTTCTCTCCTCTAAAAATATAACGCTAAAATTTATAAATATTAATATTTTAAAATTATATTATAAAGAACTAAAAAATTCATAATTGAAGATACTTTTATAATATGATAATAAAAAATTAATAATTATGCCATCACAATACTTTTAATTACAAAGTGACCCAAATTAAATTTTTTATAAAAATTAGGATTTGTTTTCAATACCTTTCTAATCTCGTGATCCTGGATGCAATTTCCCTTATTTAATATGTAATTTTAGATTACCTGAAAAAATCCATCTGGATAAAATTTTAGCATACCAATTGGACCGGGAGTCATATTGAGTGGAGCGTCATCCGCCTTCTGCCACGTGTCCAAATATTCCAACTGAAAATATATTCTGAAATATATATAAAAAATAAAGAGAAAATATATTCTGCACAATATATATATATATAATCCATTTTTTGTCAAAAAATATTTGTCAAAATTTGAAACTCGAAACACGTTTTGAAACAAACTTTATTCGAGTCTTTTCGAGTCGAGTTTAGAGTCAAGTATAAGACTCGAACTATATTTTGAGTTAAGCTTGACTTACTCGAAAAGATTTTCGAGTTGACTGAATAAAAAAAAATGTGATGAATTCAATGTTCTGTATGTAAATCTCCCAGAAAAACAAGATGTAACATTTTAACAGACGATTGCTCATATAAAAATAGAAAATAAAAAATTTACGATAAAAATTATTTTTGAACCTGTTTATGAAGCTCCGTATTTTTTCCGCTGCAAGGCAAAACTCTACTACAGAAAGCGACGAGAAAAACTAATATGAGGACGGGATTTTTGTAAGGCTTTGAGGCCATTCTTTCAACACAAGAGAGCATCTTGTGTGTAGAACTTTATAGCACAAGCATTTTTTTTCTTTTTTTTTTCTATAATCATTTATAGCACTAGCATTGAATAAATAGAATAATGAAATATTGACACCCATATGCTAATTTGTCCATTTTCTCAATAACATTAATTGGGAATTAGTGCTCATAAATATTCCACATTGACATTTTATTATTTCATTTTATAATATATTATTACTTTTTCATTCACAATTATTCACATTTTCCCTTTATATAATTTTACCTTTTCATTCACAAAATCAAGAACATAATATAAACTAAAATCTTATTCTATCCTATTGATATTTATATTTATAATTGGTCTGACGATACCGACATTTAGTTGGGCATCACCAGCATTTCATATTTCATATTTATTGTTGTTATTGTTCTAAATGGTCTTCTTCCTAGAAAAATTACTCATTGTGCTTCTGCTCGCAAAGTAGGCAAATAATTAATTATTAGTTAAGCTTATTGTATTAATTTTTAATTATTTATATTTGATACTTTTGATCATTTAATTTCTGATATTATTTTATTTGTCACTTTATTTCTGTTGACATAGGATGTGGGGGTCCCTGGAAACACCAAAGAGAAAGAGAGTTCAGGGAGACGGCGGCGCGCAAAAGGGTGAGCCTGTTAATGAAGGCTCAAGGGAGAAACTAGTTCAGAGCAGCCAGAGAAGCACACTGAGATTTAAGGTGGTTCAGGGAGGAAGTCCCCTACGTCCACCGGTCGATCAGCAGAGATATTTACTAATAGAAAAAAGGTAGCCCTGAAGGCTTGTACAATGCTTTCTTAGAGAAAAGAAGAAGGAGAAAGGGGAGCTCCTCAGTTGGGGCTCTGATACAGTGAAAATTATCCTAGAGAGAGAGTTCTCTATCGTTCGTGGTTACCAGTTGCTGGCCGCTTTTGGAGAATTGTTCAGCGGTATTTATAGACGCTTGGAAGGTGTAGCTTCACCCTGATTTTCCGGAGAGAAGGTGATGGGTAAGCTCTGGAGCCCCCGCCGTTCGCCTGTCACCCGAGAGACCTGAAATTGTGAATGGAAGGTGATAGCATTTAATACTAGTACCTTTTCTGGGGATTCGTGACTGCTAGGGCATACGGATTCTTGGTCTGCGGATCTTGGGGATAGGCGCCTTGTACGGGGAACGACGTGGTAGGTGAAGTTGATAGTGACAGGCGTTTCTCCGTAACCTCGTGCCCGACGTTATAGGGGTGGTCCTGTGATGTCGGGGACGAGGTTAGGTTGAACCCTCGTGGCCGAGGTTTGACTTGGTCAAAAAGTCCTGCAAAACCTAGAGCTGAGTCAGCAGATCAATCAGTTAAGTGGAAGCCAGCCAGGCGCCACGCGTGCGGTCCGGATGCAGCGCAGGAACCACGTATTAACAATTTCTTAATTAAAATTATATACTTTCTAAAAAAAATTATATTCATTTTTACACTTTTCTCATTTGCGTCAACCTCCCCTAAAAATGCTTTAATTACACAATTCTACATAGAATTACATGCATTGCTACTCTTATCCATGCTCACATTTTTTCTTCCTTGAATTAAAAACATGATGTTAGACAATTAATCTCAGATCCAAGATTTTAAAACTCGGATTTAATTGAAAATTAAAACTATTAATTTTGATGATTTTTGTAATTAATAATTTACTATATTTAGTTATATTTTCACATTTAAATGCCATATAATAAAAAATATTAATTAATTAATTTCAATATCTATCACATTATTCCTATTCTATTAATTTTATTTTATATCATATATAATCTTTCGATATATATTAAGTAATGTTTCATGATTGAGAAAACAAGGTTCTTATGAAATATTTATTAATACATCTTAGGTAAACTTGATAATATTTTTCATCTTAAGTGTGAATATAAAATTGATATTACATTTAAAATTAAATAAAATTAATTTTTAATAATTTTAAAAATTGTAAATTATCTTTAATTGTTTATTAATTTTTAATATCTTTTTTGAAGGAAATTTTTTTTTAATATTTGAGTCTTCAATATTTTATAAAATTATTTGAGTCATTTTACATATTATTATTGTTAATATATATTCAAAATTCTAAAATATTTATTATTTTAATATGATATATACATCAAGGATTATTATATGTTGAACTTATTTGATTTGGACGCTGAACATTTTTCCGAATTTTACCCGAACTTAATCTTAAAGTTTTTTAACGAATGTTTTAAATTTTGTTGAGCTATTTTAGATTATTAAATGAGTTGATATTTAATCGTTCAATTCACTCATAATTTTTTTTTTATAAATGAGTTACTCTGTGTGTGCGGGACGCACGCAAAGATGCACATGCTTCAATTGCTGACCTTACTGCTGTCGTGAGAACCTTTTATATGATTTATATTCTTCACTCACTTTATATAAATATATGTTTTAAATATATATTATATTACTAATATATTCACATTCTCTCTAGTTGGTGCCGTGATCTCTCCCACGCCCCCTCTCAGCTTAAACACTAGAACTGCCAGTTAGGTGTCCTATCCTTTATTTCCCACTAATATCGCAATCTGCGTTACATCAAATCCCGCCCCACTAGCCCATTTTGCTATAACAAGACCATGTGAATCTGTTCACGGCTTTCAGGTGCGGCCGCCGTGCGGGTTAAGTCATACCACGCAAGCCATGTGTAGTCGCATGGAGCTAGTTATTTTTCATCTGGTGTTACGTCTCGCTGCCGCCGTTTTGTGTATTTTTTGTATGAATTTGTTTTAAGGCGGGCTAGTACGGTGTTCCAACCAGGCTACAGAGCGATGACAACGAGACTATTAATTAAAAATTCCTAAAGTATTAATTGTTTGTTTCATAATTCCAATTTATTTAATATTTTTTTATTGAGGAGTCCAGCTTAATCTTTTGGGATACTCTCATATTTCTCATACTGACTCACTATCTAATGGTCACCTCATAACTGAATCTAGTTTAGTTGTGGGCTAGCTACAGCTCTATATATCTCTATATATATAAATTTCAATAAACAATAAATACATAAGGCTTAATTCCAAAGTCAAGCTATTCGAAAAGAATTGATAATAATTTCAGCACCTTAATTGCAGTGAGCAAGAAGAAACATAAGTGATCGCATAAAAGATACTACCCGTGATCTCTTCTCATGAAATCATATCCTGTATTGTGAACGTCCAGATATTGACTGATGCTGTCTGCTTCTAAGCCAGAAACCCATCTCTATACTCGTTTAGATCCGCCCGGGTGATGTCTTCGGTAGGGTGAGGTTTAACGCCAACGGTAAATGTAGACTACTCGAGTTTTCCAGCTTTTGAGTGCAGAAGAGCGACGTTCGAACTACGATTTGATAGATGTGTTTTTTTTTCTCGCGCACATGCTTCTTTGAAGCCCATTCAAACACCCTCAGCTTACATGGTTGCGTGTCTACCTAATACACTTTCAGCCAGCAATAGCTTGTTTGTGTAGAATTATAACTTATATATACTAGAAGTATAAAGTTTTCTGGCTTTCACATCACTTGATAGCGCTTACCTCAGAATCACGAACGTTCACATAAAGATCAAGTAGAAAGGACCCATACACGATGGCACTCAGACAGAGAAGTATCTGTAGGCATCTTTGCTCCACTGGAATGTAGCCATTCTCAAGAAAGTCTCATGGCCCCACAAAGTGATCGCCTGAAGTCTTCTAGTTCATATAGAAAGGAATAGCGCTTCCCAAAGCGAAATTGCCATGGAATGGTTAACAGGTTCAATTCGTGTTATTAGACACGAATATAAATGATTAATAACTACAATATGTCGCGGACTATTGTCATTTTTTCTTGGGTTATTTTTGTAAGAAGGCATTTATTTATTGCTTCGAACTTTTCACATAATGCAAAATAAGCGCCAATAATTTATGTTATTTCTGTTTTCAATATTATTTAAATTCTTATTTGTTGTGGTGATACGCTGAATTATTCACGTGACAGAATTACTAATTGTGTCAACAATCCACCCGTTTCTAAAAAAGCTGATATTAACCTTTTCCCAATTTTGGTTCGCACTAAATTTGAAGAAATGTTTAACATATTCGCATCTCGAATATTGAAAATGAGCAAAGGATCCAGCATATTTTTTGACTCGAAATCCATATGTACGCCTCACGTTAACCAAGTACCGAAGCATTAGCCAAAAGAAAGACAGAGATATAAAGCGCGGAGAAGAGTGAGGGTAGCAATGATTAGCTAGGACAAGTGTAATGGAGGATGTCTTCTATATAACTCCTGAAGCATATCTCGACCATCATTCTCACTAAGGCAAAGTACTGGCTTATATCCCTTAGACTATGCTTCAGTGATAGGAGAGTGAGGCTCTCGCAATCTCGAATCCCGATATCCTTTTTAGCACCAAGGGGTATATAAGATTACATCATCCAAATTTTCAACATTGATTTGCACTCATGCATCAATTTTTTAAAGGGAAGGTTAACCACTTCTCCCTCCTTATTGGATACTTGATCTCTAATGCCAACAAATTGGGCTAGAAACACCTTCTCCTACTCTCTCTCTCT
>KZ451923.1:57785-67977 GCA_002786265.1 Apostasia shenzhenica
CTTACTAAGAGAATACAAGGGTCTATAACAAGGTAATAACGTATAAAAATATTAATAATGAATAATGAACAGAAACAAAACTGACCTGGGACATTAATGACTTAAGCAATGGTGTTGCTACTCCAAAGCCCAAGGAATCATCAAGATCAGACTTTTGAGACTGTTCTCCATTACGATACGATTTCCATGGACTTTTAGATGCTGCATCATCTATTGAAGTTTGAAGTACTGATTTATGTGCTCCTCTTGAAGACAGGGCAGGAGCACTGACAATATGCAATAATGGATAAGAAACATACCAAAAACTCCCCAGTAGATCAAAATGCAATTTAATTTTCTTAAAATGAATACATGCTAATAATCCAATTAACTTCTAGGAAATATTAAGATTATCTTGAATTTTTCATTATCAAGTGCCTAACAATCAGATGCATACGTAGAACTTCCATTTTACTTACATGAAATCTTTTATTATATTGAGCTTTATTGTGTATTTTTTAATAGCTCATCCTAAGAATTGATATTGAGCTTTATTGTGTATTTTTTAATAGCTCATCATATATATAGAAATATATATATATAATTATTTTTATTGAACCAAATGCAATATTTTGCATTGCTATATGTATATGTAAATTTCAAAGACAACAAAGAAAGATAAAGATGCAGGAAACTAAGATGTTATTACTAAATATTGAATAGCCTTCCACAACCCAAGGGGGCCATCCATATATAGCCCTCTTGAGAATATTACATCACATCCTCTTTAGTTGTTACAAGACACAAAATCATCTGGAAATTTGGTTGGAAACTAATGATGGTGAAATAGATAATGACGTTATTAGCAAGAGTCAAGCAGGATGAGTAAAATGGAGAAATGCTTCTGGTGTATTGTGCGATAGACAAATCTCATCCAGAATTAAAGATAAATTTTATAAAACTGTAGTAAGACTATCGATGATATATGGTACTGAATGCTAGCCTGCAAAGAAGAAATATACAAATAAAATAAATATTGCAAAAATGAGGATGCTAAGGTAGATATGTGGATATACACAAAAGGATAGAATGAGAATGAGTATATCCGAAAAAAAGTTACTGTTGCACCAACTGAGAATAAACTTAAAAAAAGTCAGCTTAGATGTTTGGACATATAAATCGTAGGCCGATTCAAGCCCCAGTTAGAAAAATTGAGTTATTGGATCTTGGCCATATACAAAAAGGAAGAGGGAGATCAAAAAAGATATGACAAGAAACTATAAGGAGTGATCTTAGTTACTTAGACTTAGATAAGAATTTAGTAATTGATAGAGCGCAATAGAAACAAAGAATTCATGTAGCCGACTCCACCTAGTGGGATTAAAGCTTGGTTGTTGTTATTGTATATATTTCGAAGAGAACAAAGAGAGAGACAAATAGGGGAAACAAAGATGTTATTACCGGGAATTGTATAGATGGATGCCCTTCCATAAGCCAAAGGTCGTCCTTATATAATCTTCCTAAGAATATTGCAACACATCTTCTGTTATAAAGAATTAATTATTTAAAAGGTACAACAACTAGATATAATAAATTCCCCGCTATATAATAAAATAGATTGTCGACATAAAAATGTGCTTAACATAAAGCTGCTGATTTTGACATAATATTCTCTACACCACCATCACTTCATTTAGTTTGATAGCAGAGATATTGTTCCAAGTGATATTGGTGTATTTGGAAGCTCCTCTTTGTAAACAATCTCTACAAAGTTTTTGTTTTTGAAACTTAAACAAATACTAGATAATTATTATTAAGTACATTAATTTTTGTAAGATTATCTTCATCAAAAACAAAATTTGTCAATTAAAAAAATGTTTATGGTCGTCATTCCTCAAATATGGTTATTAATTCTTGCAAATTCCTTTTTTATTCGCAGTTTCATGAATATTCATAAAATTTATCTTCTAGAGAATTTTATAGATATTCATGGGACTACGAATAAAAAATAATTTGCAAGAATTAATGACCACGTATAAGAAACGACAATACCATAAGTATTTTTCTAATAAACAAATTTTGGTCTTTGATGAAAGTAATCTCAAAGAAATTAATGTACTTGATAATGCTCTAGCATTTGTCTGACCAAAAACAACAGCTATATATGTAGAGATTATTACAAAAAGAAGCTTTTACAATCAAACTAAAAAAAACAGTGGTGTAAAGAATATTATGTCAAAGTCAGCAGAGAATATTATCAGCTTCAAGTCAAGCTCGTCTTCATGTTAGGAATCTACTTCATGTAGTGAAAAATATACTTTATGTAATAGTTGTACCATTTAAATAATTATTATTCACACCTTATTAAACAAAATATGATGTGATATTCTTAGGAAGGCTATATAAGAATGAACCTTAAGGGCATCCATCCAAATAATCCTCAATAATAACACTTGTTTCCCTCATCTTTGTCTCCTTCATTGTTCTCTTTGAAATAAATAAATACATACATATGTATGTATGTATGTATGTATGTATGTATGTATGTATGTATGTATGTATGTATGAATACAAAGCTTCCCTGATATGAAACTCTGCTATTGTTACATGGAAAGGCAAAAAACTCTCAAATAAATATATCACTAGTTGCAAAAGTTACCAAGATGAATATCCTTTGGTACAAGGAATGGAAGCCAGTGCTCTAATTCTTCAGCCCATGAAAATCGCAAAACAGCTGCACAGACAATTAATATAGGGCCCTCATTTCTAAAACAACTTGCAATTGCAATAGCCTGAAAAACAGAAACAGAAAAATGTCACATCCATGTAGAGATTGCTTTCTTGTCACCTTCTATTTCACTAAGAAGTATAAAGCATAAACACCATCACTATCTGGCCATTGTGTAGAGAATCGATAGTCATAGTAGAAAGCCTTGTTCCAATGCACTAAGCTACTTGAAAAAAAAAACAAAACTCAAGTTGCATACACCTGGTTTCAATATCTTCACTGATCCACGGTGTACAAAAGAACCAATAGTCATAGCAAGAAACCTGGTTCCAACACACTGATCGACTTAAAAATAAAACAAATCTCAAATTGCATACACTTACTCTTGTCTCCACTAGAATGGAACCATCCAAGCAATATAAACCAAATGGGCCATACAGTAACTTTTCAAACAAGGAACACTTCCCATACTTTTTTTGTATTGTCCTAGGCAAGAATCAAATCTTAAAGGTGCAAACTCAATAGGTTCGAATCAGCTCTAGGCAAAACTTGGACCCAAACTAACCAAGGTTGGTTTCACTACTTTGGGAACTAGAACCTACTTTGGGAACTAGAACCGAACTGAAAAATTCAATTCGGGTTCAGTTCAGATCTAGTTTGAGTCCAGTTCTTATTCTCAATTAACAATAGATTAAGTGATAGTTTAAAACTCATATTATATTGAAACAAATTTAAATACTATGAGTTACGACTATCATTACGATACAGATTCAATAAAATTTGAACGAATTTTTTATCATCTATTTTGAACGATAATAAAATTAATAAATTATAAAAAAAAATATTTATTCAATGAAACCTATATAATTTAACGAAGGTGTTACAATGCAATATAGATCATAAACATAAAATAATAGTACTAATAAAAAAAATAAACTTTCAATTTAGTGTTAATGAATATAAATAGAATAAGTATTTAATGTTTTTTTTAATATTATAGACTTATTGTATAGTAATAAAATAAACAAAATTTAATTTGCACACTACAAAATTAATAAATTTAATAGTTACTAATTATTAAATTGGTATGCAGTTCGGTTCTAGTTCGAAGTTTCGAACCATAACTAAACCAAATTATTCAGTTCTAAAAATTTTTTAGAACTGTAACTAAACCGAATCAATCGGTTTCACATTGGTTCCAGTTCAATCTCAGTTCAAGTATTTTTGCACACCCCTACTAGGTCATATGCTACATCAAAAATTGATTGGTTGCACATCTTTCATTCAACTCCAGCAAACATTTATTTATACATGCAACAACATTATAATGGCTTCTGTGTTCAAATATCTTAAAGTTAATGATGGTGCTGCTCGACAAATGAAGTGTTACACGGTGCATGCGTGCTAACAGTAGATAAACCTTGTTGCATTTCAAAGAATGCATTTTATATAGTTATTTAGAACCTCAAAGTGTGACAAGTAAATCATAATCATCACTTATTCTCTTCGAAAGAAAGATATTTCCACTGTGCAAAAAAGCGGAAAAATCATACACCAATATTATATTAAAAAATAGATAATTTATGTCCATAAAAGAAAGAAAAGCAAAGTAAATCTTAGTATCTGTAAAACAAACATAGCCATTGTTTGTTTGTTTTACAATAACATATCACAAATTTATTGAAAGCAAAGCATGTTACATAGAAATTTACAAAGCTCTACTGATTTGAATTCTATGTTCACAAGTTAAAATCAATTATGATCATATAACTTGTGGATAAAAGATCATGTATATGTCGAAATTGAGAGACAATTTTATTGAACCAAATTCACATATAGGATTCCCAAAGAGAAATTACCTGAAGAGTCTTCCCCAGACAATCAATTATGATCATATAACTTGTTGATAAAAGATCACACATATGTCGAAGTTGAGAGACAATTTTATTGATTAGCATTCACATATAGGATTCCCAAAGAGAAATTACCTGAAGAGTCTTCCACAGACCCATCTCATCTGCAATTAGGCAGCGGGCACCTCTTCGAAGTCCAAACCTTACACCTTCAAGCTGGAAGGGTAGGAGTGCATCCCTTAATGATCTTGGCATTCTTTCAAACATGTCATCAACTTGTCCTTCAGAGTACTGCTCCTTCCAACAAGGTATAAGGCCAGCAATAGCATAATCATGAAATGTTCTAATTGCTAGTAATGTCGTATAAGGAATGTATTGCAATTCGACCACCATTAACTTCTTAAGGATTTTCAACACTGAATTATAATCTATCAATTTGAACACAAATGCTTTAAAGTTTCCTTGACTCCCCGGACTCTCACTTACTTGAAATGGTAGAGCCTGTTCACAGACAAAAATAAACACAATGTAATTATGTAAGCATCGTCACCAAAAACACTTTTGGACTTAGCAGAACTACACACGAGAAGTCCTAGCAGAATATTTTGTAAGCTCCTGCTACCATTATAATTAAACAAAATAGCTTAAATAAAACCAGCTACTAAAAATTAGTGTCATGAAGGAGAAAAGAGAAATAAACAAAAATACAATAGAAAGATAACATTCTAAATTATTACAAGGCAGTATTAGACTAACAAGAAAAAAAAATCACAAATGAAACCATAGACTTCCAAAGGTACATGACATACAAGAAAGGTTAAAAAAGAAAGGAATGATGGAAACATAAAAAAAAAATATAGTTATAAAAGCCGTAAATATTACTAAGGAAACTAAATAAGCATGATCACTATTAAGAGTTCCAGAAAAACGTAAATTCTGCACAGATATATACAAGGTCCAAAGATTGTTTGCACAGGAGTTGAAAAAACAAAGAAAGATAGGCGAATGGGCAGATCAACCTCGATGGTCTAAAGGAAGTCGTAACTCCATAGAAAAGTAGGAGAAAGAAGGCAATATATGAAAAATGCTGTAACACTACTAAAGAAAAAAAAGAGTTTACACACAAAGATCTCTTGAAAGACATGGAAGGACAAAACCACAAGAGAGAAAGAGAGAGGTAAGTGGACATACTGAAGAACAAAGCAAAAACTTAAGAGAAAAATGTGTTGCAAAATGATTTCTCCTAATGAACAAAATAAAATTTTGGGAATTAATTGGAGAACAATTAGGGTCACCGCACAAAAGAAAACTAGGGTTTCCAAAAGAAACCACAATAACAAAAAATTTATTGGGACAATGGGAAGAGCACTCACAAGGCATCCAAGGCAAACGAAAGGGAAAAGGGGAAAACCTCTCAACAATTGCAATAAAAATTCTAAATCCAAACCGTCGTTAGAGTTGAAGAAGTGACACATAAGTAAATTCATATGCCGAAGTTGTGCATAAGAAATTCAGATCTCATCACTTAACCATGGAAGGCCTTACACGGGGGACCACTCCAGCAAGGCTCCAGAAAAGCCAGTGAAAAGTGACGCATACATTGTCCTATGGGATAAAAGCTGCAAAAAGAAGTTATTATCAATTATACTAGGGAAAGGTGTAATGCAAAAAATGGACAACTACATTCAATTTAGAAAAAAGCGTAAATTCAACTCGATAATGCACTCTACAAATAGAAGAGAAAAACTACATATGTGTTGTTTAGAATATTTTCACAAAAAAGATGACTTCTTTGGGATCTTCTCCCTCCTACTACACTATGCCTCCTAGCCTCTTCCCTAGCCCCGACGATCCCCAGAAGAGAGAGAGAGGCCCTCACTAGAGACTCGTGATTCTGTCGAGCATTCAGAGACTTTCATGTGCTACATGTGAACGTAAAAAGGTATAGACCAAACCTAGCTCTTAGGTCAACTCCAGACAAGTCCCAGGAAAAACCTAAGAAGACAAAGGTCTAGGGAAACCCAAAAGAATCCCAGGAAATAAGTGATTGGTCAGGGTCCTCAAAGAATTCAAAAGAAGGCAAAGACCAGAGATGGAGTTAGGAATAGCTCCTGTACAACTCAAGTTTGGTATTAGAACATAAATCATTGGTGTATGATCTCAATGTAAAGCACCTATAAAGCTACAGGAGAACATTTAGTTTCGTTGGAAGAAGTCTTATCGAGAAGAACAAGTACCCAAAAAAATCTAGATTTTAAATTCTTGAATGAAAGAACAAGGACCTAAAGAGAAAATCTTTAAACTCCTAAGTTTATTCTTCCTCCTTCCTCTTTTCTCCATTTAAATCCTAACCGCCGCCATTCTGCAACTAGATAAAGGAGGGTTATGGTAACTTGTAAGTTGGTAATTAGGGAAAAACTTGCTAAATTTTATGAAGGATTTCTTTTGATATTGATAGTTGAACCTTTTCGGATTGACAACCTATGTTTTTTCATTGTAAGTGAACTTCACAAACAGTTCAAAGTATTTCCTGAGGTCCCCTGAATGATGTCCTGCTTCTCAGGTCAGCAGTGGCCAATGCAAATTTCAGAGGCCATAACAGAGTCATGATGTTGGACTGATGATGCAGGCAGGAATGGTGCTGGAAGCCACCTTTCACAACTGCAATACAAACAAGGTAGCATGCTTTCTATCTAGCATCATTTAAGTGGCACATTTACTATGTAAAACACATAAAAACCTATTAATGTCATTTATAATTACCCAAGCTACAAATCTGCTTTGAATTTAATCATGAACCACATAAAACAGCAGCTACCACCTGTACATAAGTACACCAGTTAGTTTCTACTCTTAGAGTGCACAAAACAGAATGGTCCAGTAATGATAAAAATGTTGTACGATAGGATACAAATCTGCTTTGAATTTAATCATGAACCACATAAAACAGCAGCTACCACCTGTACATAAGTACACCAGTTAGTTTCTACTCTTAGAGTGCACAAAACAGAATGGTCCAGTAATGATAAAAATGTTGAGATGAATATATGCTTGGACGAGAATGTACGATTGGTAAAAGTGCAACTGAGTTAATTTGGATACCACTAGAACTAAATCATCACTAACAGTTATTGTATTTCCTAAAAACATGAGAAACCACGTACATACATGTGACAAGATAAGCTTTAGTAAGCAAGTCAAAAAGTAAAAGTTGGAATATCATGAAAATCAAGCTTACCCTGAGTTGGATAGAAGATAATGAAGCCAATTGTTCGACCTCTTTATATCCAAACCAAGATGCATCAGATCTTTTCAAATTGAAGGTGATTGTAGCGCCCATGGAAAAAAGATGTGCCTTATTCAACCACAAAATAAATAATAATGACAAACAATGCAAGTTACTGAAATAATTCAAATCAGATATGTTAGCAGAGCCCAAATGTATGTTTTATTGGCCTGAGATATTCTTAAGCCAGAAGCAAAATATTCCTTCTTACACAGTTTAGGTTATCCAGAATATCTACATTAGTTATCAAAATTTATCATGGCAGAAACTATTCTCAAAAGGAGAAAATAATATAACACATCTAATTTATAATACTTTGAGATTGATAGAAACTTCTCAGAAAAATTTCCTAAAAAATATGATGCATATATTATCCTCTTCCATAACAGAGGAAAGCTCGAATATCAGAATTCAGCCTTCCTTTGTAATGCATTCATATGTCAAATGCTTGAAATTACCGATATCATCAAAAGATGATATGGCTACTCAATGTACCTACGAATTTTAGTTCTTTAAGACTTAGGTTTCCTAAGTTGCTCTTAGTTAATTATTTTATAGATTGTAAAATTACTAATCAGCCTGGGCACTGCCAGGTTAGTAAAAATAGACTTAGCCTTCATGAACTGGAACATATAGCACAAATACATTTGCCATCAGCTTTGCTATGGCCCAATATCTGCACAAACTAGTCAGAGCCTAAGAGGACGTATAGCATGGTGAGACAACTAAAACTTAGCTAATTTTAAATCAAATTAATCATCAAATCCAACACCAAAGAGATCCAACTCACCCAGCACTAGCCAGCAATACCATCTGTGAAGTCATGCATGGACTGCTCAAATGCAGAATAAATGTGCAAAACAAAATAAGTGAATCATTTATAAGTTTCATGCATGCTTGATCCCCTCCACAACAAATCAATCATCTAAAATTCAGGTGCTTTATCATAAAAATCTTCCTAGATTAAGACATTTATTAGGCTTCAAAAGGAGTTTTGCTAACAAAGAATTTGAAATGACAGGTGACTACTGAATGGCAAACTGCAATAATAACTACATCTTACCAATTACATGAAAACTATTCATAAATAAAATGAATATCACAGACCTCTTCAAACACATTTTTCAATGGTGTGGACCGTGAGGTAATATAGTGAGTCAAATAGCATGTTAACTAATTAATAACCTCTTCAACATTTCTTCCATAAAGTACACATACTTTGGACTCATTCTCATGTATTAACTCCAACATTTTATTCCTTGTATATCTAGCATGGAAACTGGTGTGCCTACAAGCAAGAGAAAAGAAAACAAATTCACATTGTCAGCACACATATGCAAGAAAGCCCTAATGCAGAGTATTATAAGCTTTTAAAACTTATGCTTTCGTTGGTGAGAACAACAGAAAGGAAGCAATTATGCCAAAAACTAACATGAAGCTAACTTGAAATGTAACAAAAAATCAAATAAATAATCGTGCTACTTGATAATGCATACAAGGATAGCTCAACACGTGATATCAAAGATGAAAACAGTATTCAAGATTCTACGCTTCCATCTTCAAATGGCAGTTCAATGTTTTCCTTTTACCATAGTAACGGCACTACACTTCCGATACTTCAAAACCCAATATGCAGTTTTGGGACAGAGTCTAATAAGATTGAAATTATATGGATATAGTTATACATAAGCTTTTGACTACATGCTTTAAAAAAATAATCTGCCAAGAAAAGCTCCAAATTACCTTGATATAGCTGGTGTAGATAGTGTATTTATTATATGGAAGCCATAACGGATGGAAGCAATATTCAAGAATGACACAGTTCCATCTTCAAATAACTGTTCGATGTTTCCCCTTTTCTTTACAAAGTCAATATCAACAATGGAGGTAGAAACAGTACCTACAAATTCAATGCACAAGTATTAATACCATGATAGCTTCACAAACAGAATACTAAGGTACGGTTAAAAACTAACCACCGCTAAAATATTTCTTTTCTAGAATCCTAGCAACCGCTGCAAAAGCGTACATCATAGTACTCAAAGTATAACAATATGATATTGGTTTTCCAATCTATCTATCTATCTATATCTATATCTATATATTAAAGATGGTCCAGGGAGTGAAAAATATGCATTTTTCATTTTAGCCTTCATTAAAGTTTGCTCTCCCTCTCCTCTCTCTCTCTCTCCACTAATATAAAAAATATATAAATTACAATAAATATAAAAATAAATATAAATTTTACTTATATGACATATAATAATATTTAAAACATATAATAATATTTAATATATAGATATAGATTAAAATACAACATGCTTTAAAACACGATTCATCGTCAGC
>KZ451923.1:176178-186556 GCA_002786265.1 Apostasia shenzhenica
CAGTTAACAGTATTTTTGCGAGTTATTGCTCAAGCTGATAGCTATCGCAGTGTGTGTGAATTTTTTCAACACTCACTAGAAACAGTTAGTCGTAATTTTAGACAAGTCCTATAAGGAGTCATGACTTTGAAAGATGATTTCATTGTACTTCCAGATTTGACTACTCCATGTCATCCACACATCCGAAATAACTCACATTTTTATCCATACTTCAAAGATATCCTAGGTGCCATTGACGGAACACATGTTCTTGCTGTAGTTCCTGTTCACAAGCAAAATCGATATAGAAATAGAAAAGATTTCATATCTCATAATGTTATGGCTGCTGTCTCTTTTGATCGACAATTTGTATATATTGCAACTGGATAGGAAGGATCGGCTGCTGACATGCGTGTTCTTAAATGGGCATCCGAGCAAGGTGGTTTTTCGGTACTGCAAGGTAATTTCAGTACTATCATATATTCGATTCTTCATATTTATAGTGATTTTTTCTTGTGTTCTAAATAAATCAGGAAAGATGTACTTGGTTGATTCTCGATATGCTAATAATGAGAAGCTTTTGGCACCAGTACGTCGTGTACGATATCATTTGAGTAGTTTTCGTAATCGTTCACAGCGAAGATATGAGTCTCCTCAAGAGTTGTATAATCATAGGCACGTTCAACTGAGAAATATTGTTGAACGCACGTTTGATATATTAAAAAAATAGTTTAAAGTATTAACTGATATGAAATCGTTTTCCTTTAATATGCAAGTGGATATTGTACTTACATGTTGTATTTTGCATAATTACATTGGTAGATATCATATTCATGATACCTACTTCAACATGCATGAGGCTAACATAGAGCAAGAGGAGAGTTTGGAGGAAGAGGTTGAAGAAAAAGACTAAGCAACTCATATACCTGCAACTCAACCAACGACGGGGGAAAATTATCCGAACGACAATTATTGAACAGATGTGGATGAGCCAGGTTAATTTGTATTAAAATTTTGAAGTGATTGACATGCTACTACTACTCATTATATCATATTTAATTATACTTTGTTTGTTGTAGGGCGTAGTGAATCAATGATGAACAGTACGAGGATGTTGATCTTGATGAATATCAGTAATTTCATATTTTTTATCGTTTATGATGAATAATGTATTATTTCTGTGTTTAATAGACCAGTACATGTCTTCTTTCTATTTCATTTTTATTTATTTACTATCCTAGATTAACTTATTCATTTGCCAAATTAAATTTAAGGATATCCTAGGTTAATTCGGGTTAGTATCCAAATATCATATCCTCATAAGCTAACCCGGGTTAGCTTATCCTATCCAAACGGCCCATAAAGGAACTCGTTACTTGGGAAAATGGGTTTTTATTTTAGTAAATATGGAATGATATTTCTTTTATTTACTTAAATAGAATAAAATTTCTCTTTTTAATCTTAAAGTTTTTCTTTAGAAACTCAAAAGTGAATCATTACAGATAAATGGTTGGAAAAAAGTGGTATACCCCTCTTTAGTTGGAAAAATTATTGGGTGCGTCGTGCGTACTGTTCGGACGCCCAATCAGAGGGCGCCACGTGTGCCCGGACCCATCTGTACGGCACACGTGGCACCCTCTGATTGAGTTCCGATTGGTGCGCCGTCCGAACCCAATAACTTCTCCTTTAATTGAGACATCAACATTTGATTTTCATGAAGTTGTGGTTTGGAGGTTTCCAATGTGAAGTGGGGTGAACTTGTGACACGGAGGTTTCCAATAAAATAGAATTAGAATAGAATAAGTGCACAAAAATATTAAAAATACTCATAGATATAAAAGGTAGTTCTATCTAGGTCTCTGCAGTAGATTGATGCTTATATATAAGTTCACAAAAATGAAAACATACTGTCTGGATTTCTCTTACAAATAATATTTTCATGTGAGTCCTTTTTTTATAGATTCTGTTAAGTTTGATCTTTAAATTATTATTTTAAAAATTTAAATATATATTTCTATGTCCCATCTAGGCCCCTGTGGTAAACTGTTGTTTCTTCATAGATTCACAAAGATAAAAGCATAATGTCTGGGTCCCTCCTGCAAAAGATGTTTTTCATGTGATTCTTTTTTAATATATTCTATTAAATTTGACCGTTAAATTATTTAAAAAATTTAAAATATATTTAAGTATTAAAAATTACTTCCATATATTAGAATATTTTTAAGTTGAGGTTAAAATAGTAATTGGGAATACTTAAAAATAACAATTGAGAATACTTAAATATTTTTGTAATATTTAAATATGTATTTTAAATTTTTTAAAATAATAACTTAACAGCCAAATTTAATAGAATTTATTAAGAAAAGATCTGTGTAAAAAAGTTTTGTACTTTTTCATCTCAATGGACCTGCGTAGAGCCTGGGTTATATTTTAGGGCCCGAATGAAATTACCTTAGATATAATTTAATTGAAATTTATATTATTTATTAATATTAAATTTAATTTTATATAAATAATTAATTATTAGATGAGAATATAAAATATAAGTATATACAAATATAAATGTATATATATATTATTAAATGTTTATATCGATTCGATTTCGAGATATGTCGATCTGATCTTATGTCAACTCAAGATTGAATTGATAAAATTTTTGAGCTAAAAAAATGACTTGTTAGTTTGCTCGTTTAGATCAAATTGATTTAATTTTTGAATAATTTTTGATGTTCGAGCAAAATTAAGTCTTAATGGAGGTTGGGAATTGACGGGAGGAGATAAACGGGATGAGAGAGAAGGCGCTGTCTCGGGCCTTGAAGAAGATGTAACCCGATTGAAGATAGGCCCCATTTATTTATTTGTTAGGTCGCATAATAATGCCGCATCTAAAAACTGAGGAAGCGTGCTACCTTCCCGCATGATCATTCTATGCGAACATGTGGTCGATTTTTTACATGAAAACTGCGAAAATCCCTGAACTAACCATCACGGATTTTTCCGCTCGCATATAACTTTTCATGCGGAAAGTCGCATACGTTTTTATGTATGCATCGATTCCGCACCGCGCTGTCCATATTACAAATTCTTGAAGGGTAAATTACACCTGGGTCATTGAGTTTAAAAAATATTATAAAGTAAAATTATATTTTTAAAATTTTAATATTTAAGTATTTGTATTTTTAAATAAGTTTTTTATTTTTTTTAAATTATTTTTTTTAAATTTCCTATTCTAATCATATTCTCTTTTATCCCCTGCTCTCTCTTATCTCTCGAAAAAAAAAGAAAAGACCATCAACTTCAAAAATTCTATTTTTATCGTTTGAAATAACAAAAAATTAGGTAAATTTCTGATAAATTAATGTAAGTTTTCTATAACAAAAGAAAATAAAAATTTTTATGCTAAAATAAAATTTCAACTAGTATAATTTCTATTATTATTATTATTATTAATTTATTTATGTTTTACTTAACTTTTATTAAATTTAAATTTAACTTTTAAATTTATATATGTTTAAATTCTAGGACTAATGTAAATATTTTAAAAATATAAATTAAAATATAATTATGAACAAAGAATAAGAATTTATCAGTAATTTGCCGCAAGAGTTAAACTATGTATTACATCTTACAAAAAATTTAACATAAAATTTTATTTTATAGAAAAAAATTATTTTATTTTACAATATATGTATAAAGAAAATGTTATATTTAAATATAAGAGTATTTAATTAAGAAATTTACTATTATAATTATGTTACACTAAAGTCTTTTAAATTCAAATTTTTTTATTATAATTATGAAAGTTTTGATTAAATATATTCCAAAAAAAATATGGACATCTAATTTCTGTAAGTAATATTCTTTTGGATAAAATTGGATATATGGCCAAGGTAGAATTTTAATATCTTGGTGTTGAAATTTTTTATCTTATTTGATCTAAAATTAAATATATAAAATATAAAAATTAATTAAAAAAATATCTGTCTTAGTAAAGTGATATTTGATGATAATTATCAAAAAGATTCACGTAATTAATCCTATCTCATAAGATAAAACTTAATTATTGTTAGTATTATATGTAATAAGAAATGAAATAATTATATTAAAAATTATATAAAATATGAGATAAAATTATTTAATATTTTATAAATTACATAGAATATGACATCAAATAAATTTTTAAATATTATAATTTATATAAACTATAATATAAAAACATTTTTTATTATATATCTATATATATTAAAGTTATATAAAAATTTAATCGCCAGAAGCTTTTTTTTTATCACAAAAGTTAAATTTAAATATATTTATCATCTATCTTATTAGGCAGTAACATCTCATCCTCAAATGTAATATAAAAAGCAAAGCAAATTAAGGACCAGTCTATTATTTGATTTATGTTCGAACCAGTTAAACTGACAACGCAACTAATCGATAAACCACTAATTTTTAAAAAATTCAAAAAAATTATTTATTAAAAATAATAACAAATATTTAAAATAACAAGACATATACATTCTATTAATTCATTAACATTACTAAATAGTAAATATTTTAAAAATAATTAATTCAATAGATTGAAAACCACTTAATCAACTGAATAAATTGAAAACAATTCCAGCAATATCCACTTCAAATTAGAAGAACTGAAGTTGGTTTGGAAAAAGAAAACAAAAGGAGACCAAAATCCATAAAAACTTTCCTCTGCCTGGGCAAACCGAGACCACCAGCTGCTGCCCAGATTTTATTTTAGCCAACGGAGACAGAATTTAGTTCAACGAAATTTCATACAGAATATGCAGAAACAAGAGAAATTGAAATATGAGCATAGAAATATAGAAATTCGACAAGAAAACAAAACAATTGCAATCAAATCTAAGGAGGATTGCTATTCACACTAGGAACCAGGAAATTGAATGAAGCTGAAAACTATGGAGAAGAATAAAAGAAGGGCTCAAACCGTTCAACTAATGGTCCAACTGAATCTAAAACTCTTAGGAAGTCATAATCAATCCTTTCCAGCATGACTCTCTTCGATTAGGTTTCTCGTAAGAAACCGTGATCTCATTGTAAAGGTATTGTCCGCTTTGGCTTTAGAAAAACTGCGTGACTTGAGCACTTCTCAGGAGGTCACTCATCCCAGTGTTACTCCAGCCTAAGCACGCTCAACTATGGAGTTTTCCATCATTAGCCTCACGGTTTTGCCCCAAAAGGTGCCTCTATCATTTGAGATCACGTTATCTACTTATACAGCTCAGGATCTTCCTTCCTTTCCAATGTGGGACGATTTATTCCTGTGCCCCTCTCACCACTCATTATTCGGTCTAGAAACCTGCCAGGAGCCCCACTTTGTCTCAGTGATTCCTTTCTCTTAGAATATCACCCAGCGATCACTCCCCGCCCTCTTCGGCCACAGGCGTCACACCTTCTCTAGGTGGAGAAGCTTCGGACGCCTACAATGTATCGCCACTTTGCAGCCCAGATTGCTGCCAATTTGATCTCTGATTAGCCCTTAACCCTAGAAGCCTCTTCCCTTTATAAGCCTTGTGAGTAAGCCATCAACCCTTGACTAAATCCATTTCAGGGCTCAGATTTAAAACAACCAGTTGGAATGGGTGGTGGGCGGCCAGGTGTTGAAATTCTTGTTATAGGACTTGATATAAAACGAGTATTGAGATACTTGCTATAGGACTCAATATAAAACAAATATAAAGTACCTATTACTATCACACTTACAATACTCGAATATACTGATAATACCTCACCAAAAATCTCTCACCAAAAATCTCTCATAGCAATGCAAGAAAAAGAAGAAATCTCCTAGGATGCTACGCATCACATCAGTTGCTAGTTTTGTAGTGCTTATGGGTCGACTCATGTCGGCTGAAGATCCTACTAGCATTCATTGTCGGATGGTTAGATGGAGATCTTGCCTACACCAGGGCAACATTATCTTGAGGTGCTTGGGCGTTTCTTCCCCCTCGACCTCTCGATTGTGCATGTGTGTTTCTTCCTTTGACAAACATGAAGCCACCTCCATTACCCCTCCAAATGGCTTTTTTCTTGATGCTACCATAGTTTTGTTTTAGTCTGTATGTGGTTACAGTTCATAGCATTCCAGCATCATGTCATTTGCCTTTCTTTGACAAGCTTAGTTTCACTCTGCTTGCACCTGATCATATTGAGAGTTGGGTTCATCTTTGATCGTACACGTTTGTACGCTTTCGTGCCTTCATCTTGCTTCTGCTATTGAAAGCTATCGTAGTGCTTGGGCTAGCTTGCAACATTAGATGATCCTGCATTCTTTTTCTATCACAAATTCTAACTCAAATGATACACATTAGTTATTGTCTTGGGCTTTAGAGTTCTAATTGCCACTTAGTGCTATTACATCATATTTGATGTTGCATAAGCTCAACTTTGTCAAATCACAAATCAAGAATAGTTATCTTTCTATGACAATCAATATGTTGTGTTCTGATAGAGTTGCATTAGTCTCCACTAATACTTCAGCTACTTTAGCAACCAAGCATTGTCATGCTCTTGCTCTAACTAACACAAGTGATGCTACAACCTATCTCACCCTCTCCTTCCCTTCCTTAAAGGTTAATGCTAACATGGTATTTGTTGCCATCAAAGCATTTTCGAAAGGTACAACTTGTGATCGTGATGCTCTACGGCCTCAGTATTTGATGGTGTCTAAGACATTACCGGTAGCTGAGATATTATTTGGTGCTATTACTTGAGTTTGTAATGTGCTTCTTGTAGGTAAGTCCCCTCATGATATGGTACTTACTTTGGAGAGTACACTGGTGACTCTTTTGTATAAATCAAACTCATCTCTTCATCATATTACTATTGGCTTGGTGTGGAATTGTTTAGTTGCCAAGTTAGCTTGCACTACAATGCTATCAGATGTGTCCAAGTTCTTGACTATCACTTTGCTATTGACGTTTGTGAGGTGCTATAGCTACCCTTGATTCAACTTGATGTTATGTCGAAGCTTTTGGCGGGACCTACCTCCAAGTCATTAGCCTTATTGATTTCACCAATGCATACAACATAGTAAATCTTGATCATTTCTAACTATACGTAAATAGCATCTATCTATTTCTCCATGGGTGAAGTTTGTTTATGCCCAATGTGCGCACTTGCATGTCAACTTTGAGATGATGCTCTCATTTACAAAAGTGTGAAAGGGCGATCTCTTAGCCCTTTGCTATTTGCTTAAAAATCAGTTGAACTTTCATGCTTGGTACGTTGATGATTATAATATTGAAGATGATAATAGTGTGAATGTTGTAGGGGAAATACATATTATTTGTGTATTCATTAAGATTGCACTTTTATGTGGCAAAATTTGAGCTACACTGGCCAATGACCATTGACACTTGGATGTCAACTTCTTTCCCATAGGTATCACTTAACGGCATGACGATATTAAATTGTTAGTGTGAGTGCCAATTATAACATTGCAATCATCACTTCTTTGACATACCATCGAATTGTCAAGGTGCATCACGTATGAATGTTATTATTGCTCTGAGCAAATTTAGGCATGCCTAAGTTTCTGTATACTCTTCATACAACCAAACTAGCTGCCCTTGCTTCACTATATGGTTGTCTTTAATCAGGCTCTTTATTGTCATCTTAAATATGTTGTCATTGATGACCCTAATTTTGGATATTTGCAACAGCATTTAGCTATTTTGTCAATTAGTTTGAGTGCCTTGTATTTCGCCAGGTGTTTAGCTACTTCGTCAATTCGAATTTCAGGAAATTTTTTTTTAGTTGTGGTCGTGACATATGCCTCTTTTTGTTAAACTGTTGTTCTTCAAGCTCATATCCTTCATCATGTGGGTTGTCTATTATTGCATTATCATTGGCTCAAAAGCATGATGAGATTTTATATTAGTATACTAATGAGGTGCATCACATCCATATCAGCATAAGTACTTGCCACTTAAACGCCTATCATCATGTTGCGATTCAATTATGTGCCAATTTGGTGCTCTCCGCATGTTCCAGAATGGATGTTTATTTTGTTCATGACACGTGTGCAACGAATAAAAGCTAGCTTGTGAGAGACCTAATAGTCTCTCTTTGTTTTTTCTTATATCATCATAGCTATTCAAAAATATATTAGCTCACTTGTTAAACTGTTAAGATAATGATGCCTTTAAGATTGCTTATGTAAATTGTTTAGAAATGAATAGATGAATCTTAGTTGCAAATCTATCCAAAAGAACTTTTACAAGATTTATATTTTATAAAGATTTTACACGTCATACACAAAAGAATAAATGTTATTCTTCTGCATATAATTTGATAAAGTTCATAAATTTCCTAATAATTACTGACACTAAAGTATTCCACATACAAGTGTAATTATATATGTAATTGACTTTGAATTGCATAAATTCTTTCTAAGACTGAAATTGTATTCATATTATAAAAAAAAAATTAAGACAAGGTCTGATTCTGAACCTGACACAAACCTTACAATTAACATTTATATTTCACACAAATTCCTCAATTCAAATCGGTAAAACAAAAAAGAAGAAATCACCTTCGCTGTAAAATAAAGCGAAAAAAAAAAATCTTAGCTCTATTTAGGTTTATTTACCTACATCTCTGTATAATCCCCAACTGATCATTCAGGACTGCCAGGGAAGACCTAGATTACAATTTTATAATTTGATATTCATATTCAAGCAGAATATACTTGAAGTAGCCATTCAAAATGATCTTGTACCTTGTTAAAATCATGAAATTACTGAATCAAAAGAAAATGAAAACTATGTTAGAGAAGTTTTGCTCTACATAATCAGAAATAAGTAATCTAATTTCTAGGGCTACAATATGCTAACATTATCTAAACTACCTAAAATGTTAGAAGCTTGGATTGCTCTAGAGTGAAGCCGTCCCCTTTCAGAGTAGCTGTAGCCCCTACCCTGAAAAGAATTCCGCCACCGGCCACCACGAGGGTCTCGACCGCCTCCGTAAATGGACCGACGCCTTGAGAAATTTCCAAATGTCTGTAAATGGGGAAGATGTAATATTTTATAGACGTGGCAAAAGACTGAGAGGTTAATAAATGCATGCGCTGCTGAATGTATCTTCAATCTTCAACTGTTCAAAGAACTTGATCTGCCCATCGATCATTGGATCATCCATATTGTAGGAAAGAGAGTCAAAAAAAATTATCTTAAAAAAAAGCAAGCTTCACCAAGAGAAAGAATTACATGTGATTTGAAGCACAATGGGAGTGAGAACATGAGGCACTACTGACAGCCTTTCAAGCAAAAAAGAGATTGAAGGCAAGTGAACAAGGATGGAAGTAGGATCGTCATGCTCAAATCAATTAGACAATCAAAATCAAATAAATTTCAGTTGATCGAACACTTTGCTTTTGAGTTGAAGCTAACCAACTCAAACACAACCCAATGCCAGCTCTCATGAGAGGGAGAGGCACTACCTTGATACTAACCCTGGAGGCTAAGAATCGTCTTCCCCAGATCGGCAGAATGTGGTGCTCTCCTTTGGCTCTTATGTTGAAAAGATAATGCAAAAAAGAAAAGAAACTGAGAAATTTTTTATTAATAAGACCGGCAGAATGTGGGGCTCTCCTAGCTCAATGAGGAAGGAGCTTTCTGAGAATCAAGGGTCTCAAGTTCGAACAATACCATAGCAATTTTTAAGTAGGGTGGGGAGAAATTGTGGTGTTCAAGGAAAAAGACCTGAAGAATGACAGACTGTCAACGCGAGAGAACAATGTTACTATACGGAAGCCATACCACTGCAACCTTTCTAAAACGAACGAAAAACTAACAAGTTTAACACAAATTGAACTAAGCCAAAAAAATTATGTGAAGCCAAAAATCTATAAGAATGGGATAGCACCGAGGACCAACTCACCCTGGTTTCACATGGCTGAGAGCGAGGTTACCAAGCCTCTCAGGATAGACGCAAATACGTTGCCACTGTACGGCGCAGCGCTCCGTTAGTCGTCTTCCAGCGGCCACCGATTGTTCCTGATCCCTCCCGTTCCCAGCGAGAACAAAACCACCTCTCACCCACTCTTCAATTGCTTATGCACAGGCTTCTGTCCCAATTTCCCAACTAATATGGCCTGATGACAGCCACCAAATAACCGAAATCACAAGGTCGGAAGGGAAATTTTCCTACTTTTCTGCGACGAACCCTAATTTACATAGTAAACTCCAGGATCCAGGCCATTTTCAAGGGCGGCGGTTGAAGGGCAAGCCACGTTGCCGGATGCCTGCGAAGGGGTTGTCATTTTCGAGTTCGGATTCGTCTCCCGCGTGAGAGGACGCGGAGAAACGAACGGAGGAGAGGAAAAAGCAGCGGTCGGGCGGCGAGATTTAGAAGGATT
>KZ451923.1:192097-278638 GCA_002786265.1 Apostasia shenzhenica
AAATCTATAAGAATGGGATAGCACCGAGGACCAACTCACCCTGGTTTCACATGGCTGAGAGCGAGGTTACCAAGCCTCTCAGGATAGACGCAAATACGTTGCCACTGTACGGCGCAGCGCTCCGTTAGTCGTCTTCCAGCGGCCACCGATTGTTCCTGATCCCTCCCGTTCCCAGCGAGAACAAAACCACCTCTCACCCACTCTTCAATTGCTTATGCACAGGCTTCTGTCCCAATTTCCCAACTAATATGGCCTGATGACAGCCACCAAATAACCGAAATCACAAGGTCGGAAGGGAAATTTTCCTACTTTTCTGCGACGAACCCTAATTTACATAGTAAACTCCAGGATCCAGGCCATTTTCAAGGGCGGCGGTTGAAGGGCAAGCCACGTTGCCGGATGCCTGCGAAGGGGTTGTCATTTTCGAGTTCGGATTCGTCTCCCGCGTGAGAGGACGCGGAGAAACGAACGGAGGAGAGGAAAAAGCAGCGGTCGGGCGGCGAGATTTAGAAGGATTTTTATCCAAAAAAAAAAAAAGAAAAATAGAAGGGTTTGGCAGCTATCCAAATAAGTATGAGCTCAAGATCAAAAAAACCACATAGAAGTTTGGCCTCAGGCAATTTTAATCTTGCCCAATATAAAAAAAAAAGTTATTAAATAATAATAAATAAAATTTTATTACATAATATATATATTTTAATATAAAAAATATTATTTTATTTTATATACTCAATTATTTTTAGTAAAATTATTAATTTTATTTTACCTTTTTAACGAATAAAATATTTTAATTTAAAATTAATAATTTTATTAAAAAAATTAAATATATAAAATAAAATAAAATTTTTTATATTATGTATTTATTTATTATTATTATAATTATTATTTAATCTAGTATTATTTTAGTTTTGAGCAAAATAAAATTAAAGTAGTGCTAAGGTAAAACAGACCCAAAATTCAAATATAGGGAAAACAAATCACAAAATCTTCTTCTATATTACATCAGGATACTTGCCGTTTGGTCCGAGAACTAAAATCAGGATCAAAATAGTACTAATTTAAAAAAAAATAATAATAATAATAAATAAATGTTACTAATCATTCTACATAAATTTTAATATAAAAAAAATACTATTTTACTTCACATACTTAATAATATTTAATAAAAATACCAATTTTATTTCACATCTTAGATCAAAATACTCGATTCAAATATTTTAATCTAGGATGTGAAATAAAGTTGATATTTTTATTAAAAATTATTGAGTATGTGAAGTAAAATAATATTTTTTTATATAAAATTTATATAGAATAATTAAAAAAATTATTATTATTATTATTATTTTTTAAATTAGTATTATAACAGTCATATCTTAAATGAGACTAAATAACAACATTTTTTGCAATGATCCAAATTGAATTTTTAAAAAGTATCAATTTGCAATGAGTATTGAACCTCAAGGTCCTATTTGTAATTTACGTAAATATAAAATATTATTAGTTTATTATTTGTTTTTGAAAAGTGTTTAACATTAATATATAAGATTAATTTAAATTACAATTAAGCTATGCAAAAACCAAAATGCCAATAAGGATTTCTTATAGGGGTGGTCGATACATTTCTCTGATAATATACAGTACTCAACTCTTTAAATTTTAGTTCAATTGTTCTAGGGTTCTAGTGGGGCTTTTACAGTTTTACTCGAGAAACACCTCTCATGGCCCTCGCCGCCATTTCTCGGAGCCTCCTTCGCCGTCCCAACCGCTGCTCTTTCCTCCCTTCTGTTCGCTTCTCCACGTCCTCTCTCGCGGGAGACGAATCTGAACTCGAAAATGACGGTCCCGTAGCCAAATTCAGTGAATCATCCTCCGCAGACGCCGGCATCCAGCAGGGTCGCTTGCCCTTCAACCGGCCCCTCGAAAATGGCCTGGATCCTGGCGTTTACAAGGTAAATTAGGGTTCTTCGCAGAAAGGTAGGAAATTTTCCCTTCCGACATTGTGATTTCGGTTATTTGGTGGCTGTCATCAGGCTATATTAGTTGGGAAAGTGGGACAGAAGCCTGTGCATAAGCAGTTGAAGAGTGGGCGAGGGGTGGTTTTGTTCTCGCTGGGAACGGGAGGGATCAGGAACAATCGGCGGCCGCTGGACGACGAGGAGCCGAGGGAGTACGCCGAGCGCTGCGCCGTACAGTGGCATCGTGTTTGCGTCTACCAGCAGAAGCTTGGCAACCTCGCTCTCAGCCATGTCAAACCCGGGTGAGTTGGTCCTCGGTGCTATCCCATTCTTATAGATTTTTGGTTTTACATAATTTTTTGGCTTAATTCTATCTGTGTAAACTTGTTAGTTTTTCATCCATTTTAGAAAACTGGCTTCCGTAAAATAATATTGTTCTATCGCGTTAACAGTCTTTCATTCTGCAGGTCTTTCTAGGGTTTAAAAATTTCTCTTTTTTTTTTTTTGCATTTTCTTTTGAACATAAGGGCCAAAGGAGCCTCATTTGGTTGTATTTCAGCTTCATCTCTGATAATTCTGTTTCCCATCAGCACAATGGTGATCTTTTTTTCTTTCTCCTGTATTTTCATGAAGAGTATTCACAGAGATCTTGTAGATATGAATGCTCTTTACAATGCTTTTCGATTAGTACCTAACAATTTCTTTTGTAGATTTATATCAATATAACCTTCTGCTTCATTATTGTTGTGGCCGGAAAAAGGGAACAAAGAATCTGGAGGATCTTGTTCCTTCTGATTGGCACTGAGCATGAAACATGAGAGAGGAAAAAGAAAAACACAGAATTTTGTGAGAAACCCAATTTGGAAGAAAGACCATAGCGTTGGTATACTCGGCAGCATGAAGAGATTATTATCAGTTATAGAGTGTGTGTGTACCATATTGAAGCCTTTAGCTTTGCAATAGGAGAAATGAGCTCAGGATTTAGCACTTCGTTTCATTGGGTTTACATGTATTTATAAAGGGTTAGACCTTCCCAGGATCTTACAATGAAAGAGAGAATGTGATGATGAATGTTGATGATCATTGTGATGATTCTGATCATAATGGCGAGTAACTAATGACCATTTGGGTGGTCGTTAATGCCTTTTGGTATCAGTTGAATATTGGCAGGATTGAGCATTAATGATTTGGTCTTGGTCGAAATTACTTCTAGTTAAGGAACTTCAATTGGTCGTAGGGCTGATAATGAGTCGAGTTCAACCAAGGTTGCCTCAACTCAAACTCGAACATTTCAAGTTCGAGTTGAATTTGATTTGAGTTAATGAAAATCTAATCGATTTTGAGTTGATTTTCAAGGTGAATCAACCTTAATTTTTAATCTTATTTTCTTATTTTAAAGTTCATTTTGTATATAATATATATTATATTACATTTTTAGTTAAATTTATATGTATTTTATATTTATTTGTACATAGTTTTTTTAATATATACTTGAAATCTCTTCAATATATATTTTATATGATGTATTCATGTATATATAATACTTTAAAATACATCTGAAATACCTACATGTATATACTTGTACAAATATTGAGTTAATTACGAATTAAATCAAATTTTTTCGAGCAAGCTAACTTCGAGTCATAAGGAAATCAAATCGAGTTCAAACCAAGTAAAATACGAGCGAGGTCTTAATCAAGTTTCGAGTTCTAGATATTTTGTTTACCTTTAGCTGGTTGAAACTTTGAGCCATCGAAAAGTTCTGGTCGAAATTTCAGGTCTTTGTCAAAAAAGTTTGGTTGAAGGATCTCATTATGTTTTGATCTCCTTGTAATTTTTTAGGATTAACAATTAACATTCGGTTAAGTCCAAGTTAATGTGATTATTATGCATGGATATTATGACAATAGCAACAGCAACAACAACCACTTAGCTTTTATCCCACTAAGTAGGGTCGGTTATATGAATTCCTTGTTTCATTGTACTCTATCTCATTACTACTGTCTTATAAATTGCCATTCTATTTTGCAGCTTTTTAAATGCAAATTTACATAATTTTTGAGTTGAAATTAAATTTCTAGTTAGCAATCTTGGAAAGCATTAATGAGCATTTGTACTGATATTTTGTAGATAGCTTAGTTCTGCGAATTCCTTCAAGTGAACCATTAAACAATTATTGATCGCCTCTTGTATTAGATCAATCTTATACTTGGAGGGAAATCTTGAGACGAAGGTTTTTAGTGATCCAGTCACCGGGCTTGTGAGACGTATCAGAGAAATCGCTATACGGTTTGATGGTATGTTATCACTGCCTTCCTGGGTTTTGCAGTATGATTGACTTATCTTTATCTATATGACCAACAAGGCTCATTTAAGTTATACTTTAAATTCAGTTCATTTTTTTGGCTTCTCCATAATCTATATTGAGTTGTTTCTATATGAATAATGCCTGGAACTTGAATCAAATACTTTACGAAAACAGATTATGCTTGTCGCAATGATTATTGTATGAACAAAGAATTAATTACGGTGGTTGTCTGCAAAATATCGTGCGAATGAGGATATACACAACCGACTAATGATGAAAAAAATTATTAGTTTGTTTCCTGTCATTGTGGAGTTTTATGAGCAATTAAGCACTTGTCTATTTGGTCTTCTTCATAAACAAGATGTCGTGTCTCACATTAAGGCCTGTGGTTGTGATATTACAGATGGCAAAATATCATCTAAAGGCTCACCCTCTACATAACTTGCTAAATACTAGTATTGAATACATTTAGGGGGCGTTTGGTTTATCTCAATGTTATGTTATGTTATCTTTAAAAAGTAATTGTTTGGTTTAATGACATCTTTAAATAACATTATAATTAATTACAAAAATGCCATTACATGCTGACATCTAGATGTCACCCCAAATCGGGCAACATCTCAAGATAACACCGTCAATTTGTCATTATAATGTCAATAACTTTCAACTAAATAAAAATTATTTGGATAGCATTGATATTTTTTAATATCATAACATTAAACCAAACAAATGTTCATTGATGAATAACAATGACATTTAGATAACATGACATCTAAATAACATTGACATTGAAATAACACTGAACCAAACACCCCCTTAAACATTTTATGGTGAAGCATTGTCTGTTATTCTTTACATGCGTATGTACGTGCATATAATAACAACAATGCCTCAATCCCAAACTAGTTGCGACCAACTAAATAGATTCTTTTTCTCCTTGCAACTCTGTCGAGCAACGCTTTCTGTGAGCACAAGTAATTTAAGTTTGTATTCAAGGATCAAGTCCCGTGACTTGGGTCCCCACTTACTAAGTACACCGTCCTATAAATTTGCTTCACTCCAATAAAAATGGCATTGCAACTGTTTTTCTACAACATAAAATCCTTTCCTTTAGCTTCATAGATGCATTGCTGTGGATCTCAAGTGCTAATGAAGGATGTTTCTTCGTCTGACAGGTCGCCTTCTTTTCCTTGATAATGGTAGTGAGTCTGGGGAGCCAGAGTCTGCACAGATAAGGAGCGTTGGCTATTACTAAAAGCAGGTGCTGCTATCAAAAAAGAAAAGCAAAGCTAGATCAGCCGTCGTTACTCCAGCTGACATCCATGCACTTCGTTTTCAAGCCCAAATGTTCTATTCTTAATGCTGTGACTGGTTTGAATGTGGTTAAAAGAGAAAAGAGTCATGATTTACTGCTGCATGTATCTTAATATGATTGACATTTTGCGTTAATTTAAAGTACAATGATTGGATTTGTGCGGCTGGGGCAGAGCGTAGGAAGAGCTGCCAGTGTTGCTGTGACGTCTCGGCTGCATGTACCCGACCGTCCTTTACACCGGCCCGAGCCACCAGCAACTGAGACGTCAAAACTTAAACTTTAATCTCATATCATTTAAACATTCACATTTTCTGCTGCAACTTGTGATACCCTACACCATATCCTGTGATCCTTCCTATGCCATATCTGCCACTAGATGTCAAAATAAAATAATACAAGTAAAATCATGCAATAGTAATAATACGTTGCAATTTTATTTATTTATTTATTTTTATTTTTTGGGTCCTGATTTCTTGGATTATGTCTTAACTGCCTCTTTTTCATCACATATACATAGGATTTTGGCAATTCCTATACTCCACATATGGAGGAGTGACACATAACATATAAAATCATCTCCTATAGTGACATGTTTACACATCTTGATAATCATCCCTAATATTTGACAGGTAACTACATCACATGGCATGGCTCGAGCATAAGTAGGGACATAAATGCGACAAGAAATTTTTTTTAATTCATTGTCGAATTTGAAAACATCTTTATAATCACATTTAGTTGTTCCAAGCCCGCAAGTCAAATTTTGCCTTTAAATTTAGTAAAAACTCAAACATGCTTAAAATATATATCATCATGCTCTTGATATTCTTGCAGATAAATAAATAATTATCATCGTATATAAATTTGCATAACATGTCTTACATTAAAATTATCGTCATGATTTTTCTTATCATTAAACTCATTTTATTTTGTCATAATATAATATTATTCTGTTTAGTAATGTGTATCTATTATTTTCATACCCTTTCACCTAGAAGCCTTGACAGAAGCTGCACCTTACATCGGAGATTCCACTTTAGAACATCACTCAGCGTACACTTTCCGCCCTCATCGAAATAATACATAATAGGCAACTTTCTGCCTCGTCGGACTATGGTATGCAAATATTCATTAGTATATCACCTCACAAATAAGTTCTTCTTCTTCTTCTTCTTCTCCTGCTGTTAGGGCAGACGCAGGCAGAGGCGCGATCGGCCGAGAGGAAACTGAGAGGGAGAGAGAGATTCTCCTTTTCTCTCTCCAAGCGCATGCGACACACGGGAAAAAGGGCGGGCGAAAGGCGGTTCACTGTTGTTTTTATCCCAATTAATGAAAAATTGTAATTTAGTCCCCTTATTTTTCTCTTATAAATAGATCTAAAATATTATTTCTAGGTCCAAAATTTTTTTTTTCAGTTCAAATTAGTTTTAAATTTTAAACCTCATCTCACAATTCTCCCCACCTTTAAAAATTTCATCCTCAAAATTATAACCACTGTTTTTTATTACACTGTGTAACTTATTCTTGTCCATCTTTTATTCTTGAGATAGGTCTTAACTATCTCTTATATCAGCACATATACATAAAAATTTTGACATTCTCAATACTTCACAAATGGAAGAGTGTGACATTTACAATCATTCTCAAATTTAGCAAATAACATGTCTTTTAACTTGATAAATAACTCAAAAATAGATTAAATTCACATCATTCTATTTTTTATTTCTCACTTGATTTTCAACTTGGCATAAGAAATATAAATCAGCAATAAACAGAATCATCTGTATAATCAAAATATTATTAATTCACATCATTTGTACTCATTTGTATAACCAAAATGTCATCTGTATTACAAATTAATAAAACATCACATATTATATTTTAATTATCACTCTCAACTTTTAAGACATTCCCTTGCTTTACTTATAAGCAGATTTGACGCTACAATTTCAGAATTTTTTACTAATTTATTAAACTCTATATACTGCTGTGCTTTTAATGTATTCTGTATTGGTGCAGATAAACCTTCAATATACATCCGACATTTTTCATTTTTTGCTAGCTATTCTTTCCCTTCTTGTCGAATTCTTTCTTCAATTTTTATCTTATATTTTTCTATCAATATCAAATCTTTATGTCATCTTAATATTTCTTCTGTTTCTAATTCATCAATCACATAAATTATCAGCAAAATATTCATATTCAATCTCCAGAAAATATTTTATCACTTTTAACTTACAAATAAATATTCTTTTAATCATTACTCAACTATTCTAAATTTTTATACACAGTAATTTGTGAGTGCAACCCATTATATCTACCCGCATCTCTGTATAGGTTCGCAACTGCTTTGATACCACCCTATGACGTCCCGGCTGTCGATACCCGACCGCCCTTTACACCGGCCTGAGCCATCAGCAACCGAGGCGTCAAAACTTAAACTTTAATCTCATATCATTTAAATATTCACATTTTCTGCCACAACCTGTGATACCTCACACCATGTCCCGTGATCCTCTCTATGCCATACCTGCCACAAAAAAGGACTGGAGTCTATTAATACAAACTCAGTAGGTAAAACAGTATCCAATATAAAATATGATTATTCAAAACATGCTCATATGTCATAAAAAATGATACAAGTGATATCATGCAATAGTAATAATACGCTGCAAATCCTTTTTATTTTTTATACTTTTATTTTTCGGGCCCTAATTTCTTGAATTATGTCTCAACTGCCTCTTTTTCATCATATATACATATGATCCTTGCAACTCCTATTCCCCATATATGGAGGAGTGACACATAATATATACAACTATCCCTTGTAGTGGCAGGTTATTTACATATCTTGGCAACCATCCCCAATACTTGGCAAGTTACCACATCACATGGCATGGCTCGAGCATAAGCAGAGACATAAACGCGACGAGAAAACTCAAACATGCTTAAAATATACATCATGTTCTTGATATTCTTGCAGATAAATAAATAATTATTATCATAAATAAATTTGCACAACATGTCTTACATTAAAATTATCATCATAATTTATCTTATCATTGAACTCACTTTATTTCGTCATATTCTGTTTAGTGATGTGAATTTATTATTTTCATACCCTTTCACCTAGAAGCCTGATAAAAGTTCCTACAGCTTGTTATCCTAGAAGCTTTCACAGGAGCCGCACCTTGCATCGGAGATTCCACTTTAGGACATCACCCGACATCTTGATTTCATAATGAATATAAAAATGTTAGGGTTTCTTTCTATGCTTTCTATACTGAAATTCACGCAGAGTGTTGCTTATGTAGAGCTGAACATGAAGCACAAATTCATGTAGCTAATACCAACTAGTTTAAGATGAAGGCTTTGTTGTTATTGATGCTTATGTTCTTTATATCACAATATTGCCGTAGCTATACTGAAATTTCATGAGAATGCTGGCTTTTATTCTTTTTCTTCTCTTTTTATGAATTTTGCGAGAGCTTCTTCTTGTTGGCGTGGTGTGATCTATATTCTACGTTTTATTTTGGATATAGACTGATGTTTTTTTCTGGTGAGCATGATGATGAAATCAAATTGCTCTTTGTATGCTGCCTTATCTGTTTAGTGGCGTTACTTTAATGCTAAATAACTATTCTTTTCAAATTCTTCTTGTCAGCCATAAATTCACTCTATTCCATTTCCTATGGAAGTAATTTATCATTTCCTATTGAAGGTGACTAAGTAATGGAAGGAGAAATTATGATGAGATTTGGTTCAATGTAATCTAGGTGCTAGCGTGTATTTTTTTTTGTTTTTTTTGAAAGATATAGTGTTATTTGAATATTATGTAGATGTCAGTATTATTTGTAAACTATTACTTATTTAGTTTAATGTCGCAAGTGTTATTAATTTATTTTATTATCCAAAATTTTATTAATTATTGTATACTTCATTTCTTTTCATTACTATGTTAATTATTTTACATTTCACTTCTTTTCGTTACTTAAATGTCAGTTTAGAGTGATAATTTTATAATTTTTAACAATGAGTTGTAAATATACATCAAACAAAATAATGTATTTTTCCAAATAATATATCATCACAATAACATTGAACTTTAATGATTTTGCCTGGGCATTTTCTGTTTCAATTAATGTTGGGGAATTGAAGTGGAAACAGCTGAAAGTGCATTTTATAGGGACCCAAACCTGAAGATCAACGCCCAGCAACTCCAGAGACCCCAGTGAAGCCTGCTGGATCCTCGCCGAGTTCGTCAACAGCTGGCATCTCAACCGACAAGTACCGGAACTATGCTGTTCTTGCTGGGACCGTTACTGCTGTCTCTGCTCTCGGCTGGTACTCGCTGTCAAAGCCCAAGAAATCCAAAGAAGTTGCCGACATTTAAATTTAATTAAACTTTTTTAAATAATTTTTTAAAAAATTATAAAATTATTACATAAAAGATGACATTTAAATTTTAAATGTCATGATATTTAAATAATATGACAAAAACATTTGATTTAGGGGGCGTTTGGTTCAATGTTATCTTAATGTTATGTTATCTAGAGAAGACAATTGATTGGTTTAATGACATCTACAAATAATCTTCTATTAGAATATAAAATTATTAGTTAAGAGATGACATCTAGATAGATGTCATGACATTTAGATTACATAATATAACACCAAGATAACAACGAACCAAACGCCCCCTTAATATTATCTTGATGTGATGTTATGTTATCTAGAGAAGGCAATTATTAGTTTAATGATCTTTATAAATAATCTTCTATAAAATTATAAAATTAATCAAAAGATGACACCTAAATGTCATGACATCTAAATTACATGACAACACTAAGATAACAATGAACCAAATGCTCCCGATATAATATCAAGATAATATCGAACTAAATGTCTCCTAAACCTCCCTACTAACCACTTTGAATCCTAATGTATGCACCACCACCGAATAACTTTGATAATTTGTGAGATGCACTAACGATGAACATAATATAAAACAATTATATTTCGAGCGAATTAATTTCGAGCCACAAATAAATCGAGTCTATCATAAATCACATCAAATGCAAGCGAACTTCAAAAGAGTTTCAAACAAAATTGCCACCCCATTGCATGTAATGCATAAACAAAATATGCAAGACTGGCTGAAAGATTTCGAACTTTTGAGGAAATTAAAAGTTCCATAATTTACCTTACAATTTTGGCACTGAAAGCCAGCATAAATTCATGAATAGAATTCTCGCAACCATGAATCCTAATGTAAGCGCCACCTGCTAATAACTTTGATAGTTTATGAGATGCACCAAAGATGAATATGATACGAACAATTTTATTTCAAGCAAGTAAGTTTCGAACCACAAATAAATCGAGTCTATTACAAATTGCATAAAATGCAAGCGAGTTTCAAAAGAGCTCCGAACAAAATTGCCGCCCGTATTTGCATGTAATGCATAAAAAAAATAAGCAAGCCTGGCTGAAAGATTTTGAACTTTTGATGAAACTCAAAAGTTCCATAATTTATCCCACAATTTTGACAATGAAAGCTAACATAAATTCATGCTAAAAATTCTCTACTTGCCTCCTTGAATTCTAATGTAAATATCACCTGTACATAATTTAGATGGTTTAAGAGATGCACAAATGATGAACATGATAGAGATTAGCAGTAACCTCACGCATGTACTCCAATATCAGAAATTAATTACAAGCCAAAGCAAAATAGCACAGAGATCACACTGCCTCCATTTTGAAAGCAAAACAAATTCGTATCAAACTTAAAATGTAATCAACTTGAAGTACAAGAGAAATGTTACATAAAACATAGTACTCTTACACCATACTGTTAAAAGACTTAAAATGACTGACTGATATCATCCTTGATTTATATAATGTAAACATCAGAACATTTTAAATTTACCACTACAGGAACAGAGCAAATACTCCACAAAAACTGCTGAAGAACAGAGCTCATTCGAACGCCAATTTTCAATTTCCTGCTAAAATCAAAATAAATTCTAAGTGCAGAGAAAAACAAAACTTGCACGTCATATTAAACTTGCCTAAACTTTCTACTTGTGAATGGAGCATAGTGAACAAACAGCTACTAGATGCAATGAATTCATTAGAAAAAGGTACACTGGACCAGTCCCATCCAAGTTATCCTTATAAGGCCTTGTTTGGTGTGTGGCTCAAAAGAGCTTAACTAATATTTTAAATTCATAACAACTTTCGACAACTTTATTCCACATTCACCACAAATTTTAATATTAAAAATCAACTTTATTTCACATTCATCACAAATTTCAACATTAAAATTTTATATCACATCTTACACACCTCCCTACTTAAAGTAACTTTATTTTACATCAAACTCATAAACAAATATATATTCTCTCTTATTCAAAAACAACTTTTTAACCAAATAAGAAATGTGTATTCAAGTAGAGAGTTTAGACCCATTACAAAAATTAGCATTGTTCTATCATGAAGCTACAAGAAAAAGAGAAATGCAGAAAACCAAGCTTCAGTAATTTCAATACATGAAGCATCTTATAATTTTTCTAGATGCAATATCTGGCAGAAAAAATAAGGAAGATACAGTAAAAGAAAGAAATATGGAACGGACAAAAATATCTCTGCATAATGAAACAAGAAGATAAAAGATTCTGATATATAAATAAAGAAACATAAGGACAAAGAAAGAGAGAGGTAGACTCAAGCGCAAAATGTATTAGTACATGCATCACTTTTCGATGTCAATTTCTCCAGCAGCTCAAAGAGTTTCACTTGCCGATCACTGAATTAACCATCCAAATCATAGAATTGACATTATAAGTGACCCAATTATTGTATTATGACTTTTATGATGTACAAACAAAAATAGATTAGGTAAAAGATAATTTTTGATATGATGTTTTTTTGTTTAAAATTTGTGAAAGATTTGAAATAAAAAATAATTATATTTTAGGAGGTGTTTAGGATGTAAAAAAAATGTTGGTTTTAAAATTGAAGCTTGTGTAGGATACAAAATAGGAGTAATTCTATTGAGATCTAACGTAAACTCTTGATTCCACGCAGATCCACAAAAATGAAAATATGTCATTTAGATCCCTCCTTTCAAAATTGTTTGCCATGTGGGTCCTTTTGACAGATTATGTTACGTTTGATTGTTAAATTGTTATTTAAAAAAATAAAAAAAAAACTTTAAACATTGAAAAAAATTATAAATTAAAATATAGAGAAAAAATTGAAGTTAGAATAGTAATTGAAAATACTTTAACATATTTGCAATGTTTAAATATGTGATTTTAATTTTTTTAAGATGACAATTTAACAATAAAACTTAACGGAATCCTTTAGAAAGGAGCGACATCGAAAAAAAATTGTCTAAGAGGAACCCAGATGGCAAGTTTTCATTTTCACGGACCCGCATGGACTTTAAGTTTTACCTCAGGAACCTGAATGAAATTACTCCTATAAATTGTCCGTTTAATGTTGAACTATTTAAATTACTCCTACATATCAATGACTTGTGTGATTGATATGTTAAGTTCATATTAACATATATTCAAATCTCACAAGACTAGAAAGGTCTTAGCAAAGAGGAGAGTATTTACCTGGAACTCTCTAAGCAAAAACAAGTTCAATCGGCCTTCTGCCTGCGAAATTTGAAAAGGTAACAGAAGATTGAGACAAGCCATTGCCAGAAAAGCACAGGCCAACTCTGCTTCTTGGGTGTTGGTTCTGGTCTCGGTCCAAAAATCCCTTTGTAAATTTCCTTCTGTTTTTGATAGACAGCTTTGTCATGTTCTGCTAGCAACTGAAGCTCCCTTGCGATAGCCTTATCTCCAGGTACAAATTTTTTAGCCTTTTCAAAGTCTTCACGAGCAGCATCAGTCTGGCCAAGTACTGCTTTAGCTTTCCCTCTTCTAAATAATGCTTTTACATTATTTTCGTCTTCTGAAAGCACCTGGAAGCTCATTACACAATTGGTTTTTAAGTAGAGTGATAGACATATCACCAAATGAATGCAACACAAATTTTATAATGCAGTCTAAACTCAAATCAGGGAAATATGGGAGTAGGAAAGCAATTAAAAGTAACAACGTTTCAGAGGTTTAGATGCTAAACAGTGTCATCATGATTTTCTCTCCTGTATACTGGTAAGCAGTCTACTGTAAGAAGGTACAAGTAAGATGACTATTTTGAACTAACAGAATAATTTTTTTGTTAAATTTTACGACAACAAAAAAAAAGCCTTAATCCCACTAGGTGGAGCCGGCTATATGAATCCTTTATTTCCATTACACTCTATCAATTAACAAATCCTAATTTAGGTTTAAATGAGTAAAATCACTCTTTATAGTTTCTTGTCATGTCTTCTTTGATCTCCCTCTTCCTCTTTGTACATGGGCAAGATCTAATAACTCGATTTTTCAAACCAAAGCTTCAATCAGCTTACGATTTATATGTCCAAACCATTTAAGCAGACTTTCTCTAAGTTTATCCTCAATTGATACAACACCAACTTTCTCGCGGACATACTCATTTCTCATTCTATCCTTTTGTGTATATCCACACATCCACTTTAGCATCATTTCTGCAATACTTATTTTATTTGTATATTTCCTCTTTGCAAATCAATATTCAACACTTTTGCTAAATTTTACTATTCATATAAATTAACCTTCAACCAATGACCACCCGACTGGAAAGTTCATTAAATATCAACTTAATCTCTGCAGAAAACAAACAAGGATCCGCCAAATATACTAAAATAAGGAGTACACACTATTTAAATTGCAAAAATTCTCTTTCCTTACTACTACCTAAAATATATATTTTTGTTTTTAGGGAGCTTATTAATTCCAAAATAAGAGAAAAAAACATCTAAAATATGTAGATGCCATGACATTCATGTAAGCAGAATGCATCTCAGAGTTCGTTGAAAGATATATATGCATACATACTATGCTGCATTGGCCAATGGCTTCTTCGTATCTCTGCAACTTAATTAAGCAAGCTGCCATGTTGAGATGGCATGGGTTCTTCACTGCAAGGGCCATGTCTCTATATTTTCCGAACAACTGGAACATGAAATCGTCCCCCATATAAGCTATGGCCTAACAAAAAAAAGAAGGAAAATCATTGCCCCTCCAGAACTTGCAGTTGAAACCAATCGAGTATAAATATCGTATGCAGATAAGAGGATTTGCTATTGTAACCATTTCATACTGTTGCATAGCCTCTTCTAGCTTTTCTTCCTTGAAAAAGGTGTTTCCATCAATCTTTCTTTTATCAGCTGTTCCAATCCTTTCTTCCACAGTCATGTCACTTCTCGGTTTCCCCTAAAAACCAAAGTCAATCAAATTAGGTTCACATAGTTTAAACAAATACCTATCAAAATGTTCATATTGGTTGAATAGAATAATCATCAGCTAGAAGCCATAAAAAATACAGTTACCTACTTCTTTTACTTCATCAAAGCCAATCAGCTCAACTTCATACAACAGGTCTGCTGAAGGAGGCACGTTTGGGAAAGAAAAGCTCCCTTCTGCCCCATAACCTAACTCCCATCCCACATTTAATAAAGCTCGTTCCCCACTCTTCATGCTTGCAACGCCAATACTTAGACCTGACATTTGCTTCTTTTCTGAAATAATGAAGAACACATTAACTACTATGAAAATCTTTGGAAGAAATAAGTACAAAAAGCTATCTAGTAGCAGAAAACTATTGAAAATCAAAAAAGAAAAAAGCAGAAGACCATTGCATTGCTTTATGTACATGCCATAACCCCACCTACCAATAAAACAGAAATGTTTTTTAAAAATGTGCCCTTGTGAGCTAGAGTATACTCCCAGTCACCCAATCTAAGGGAAGAGGAAGTGTTCTGTGTCATTAAAAAAGATTTCTTGCCCTTTATATCTTAGGCCCCGTTTATCTAGAAGTTTAAAATTAACCTGGTTTAATTTTAACCAGGCATATCACATCACACATAAAATTTAATATTAAAAATTAAATTTATTTCACATCCTACACATATTACTAAAAAACTAACTTATATCACATCCCTCACATATTCCAACATAATAACTAACTTTATATCACATCCCTCACATATCCCAACATAATAACTAACTTTATTTCACATCATTCACAATTTTCAATAAAAAAATATCTCTATCCAAATTTAATTTTAACCTTCTTAAATTTAACCTTACAAACAAACACACCCTTATTAATTTCACTTTATTACCTATAACATTGCAGAGTTTCTGCTTCCAATAAAATTCTGGCAAAAGCATCATAGATTGACAAAGTCATAGTTAAACCAAGTGGTGGGGACACGACGACATCGGACCATCGATTTATTCCAGGCATGGTCTACACTCGATGTCTGAGATCTCACCACGTGGCGTCGATCTGGATGAAGGATTGATATCGACAGATTTGGCAGAAGGCACGATTGGTGGATGATCAGTGGATTGAAAATCCTCATTTAAATCAATTTATTGATTTGAATGAGAATATTCTAAATTTTGGGCTGATCTCGTTTATTTCCTTCTATTTTTAGATATTCGAATTTGGCATGTTGTAATCAGTTTTTATTTTCGCATTTATTTTCGCAATTTGAATTTCGATTGTAAGCGCCTATATAAGGGCAAGAACTAGTACTGTTTGTTTTAATCCTGAAATGAAATCATTTTGAGTTTGAATATTGTGTGTTATATCTCGATGAAGGGAAAGGTTGGGGCTTGGGTGAAAATCCCTAAATACCTTAAAGAAATTTAAGATATTTCCCCAACATTTTTTTGCCTTTTAAACCACGATTTTAGCTCAACTAAAATCCAGGCCCCCTAATGTAATTTCCCAGCCCTAATATTCCATTTTCCTTCCTTCCTCTTTGCGGGCTCAGAAAAACCCTCGCGCGTTGCCCGCTGCTGCTCCGCCCGCGCCACTCTGATCTCCAGCTGCTCTCCGGCCACCGGCCAGCAACGGCGACCCGCCTGCGGCCTCCGTGAGCGTCGGTCTGTAGGCTCCGCTTGCGTTGACCTGCGAGCTTTGCTCGCGCGGACCTTCTGCTTTGCCGCCCACCTTGCCGCTGCCCCAGTCGACCTGCTGACTACCAGCGAGCGATGGCGACGCCGCTGCCCACACTCCGACCCACGGCCGCCGCCCTCTTCCTCGTCAACTGCGCTCCTCACTCTGCCTTGATTGCGCTGCCGTCCACTTCCATCTCCGGCCAGCTCACCACACCGGCGAGCGCCGACAAACTCACCTTTCGTGCTCCGACGACCCGCTGCGTTCGCTTATCCTTGCAGTCCTACGCAGCACCCGCACTTTTACCTCCGTCCATTGGGCGCCCGCACCTCCGTGTCATCCACCCGCACCTCCGTGTCATCCGCCAGCAGCACCTGTCTCCCAATCGCAGCCATATACTGGTTCTTCTGACTGCTGTGGCTCACTATTGTGATTCGGGATCCTCCAATCAAGATAACCCTAAAACCTGCTGAATAATTCAAATAGTCTGCGAGATCTTGTGATGATATCTATTATTGGGGATGCTTGATTTGCTCGCCTGTGTACCTTGATCGTCAATGAGTGATTAGATTGTTGTTGGGCAATATTCTATTGTAAAATTAACCCTTGCTGTGTATCCTAGCTCTGATTTGTTGAGATGAAGACAACTAAAATCCATTGGTAAACTTACTAGATATTATTTTGAGCTTGTTTCTACATATTTAAAATTGATCTACTTCTCGGATCTATAGTTTCTTAGTTATTACATAATGCCATCAGTAATGTTCTTGGACAATTTTATGCTCATCTGTTAAAATTATTTACTGATGTCTAATTTGGATTGCATCATGTATATTGTCCCGCATCATTTGGTATCAGAGCATGGTTAGAATATGGTGCATTTAAGCATATTTATTTCTGTTTGCATATGCCCACTAGGTCTGGTTTAGAATACACTAGCTCTAGTTCCCCTATTCCCATAGATCTCAAATTAGAGACTATGTTGACCACTCTTATGGCTAGAACTGACTGTCTGGTGATATGAAAAATAAATTGAATGAGATGAATGATCAAGTCGCCCAACTTGAGGTTGAGCGACGCACCTGTATCTCAGAAATTAAAGTAGAGCAGCCTAGGAGAGAGCCTACTGTTAGGAGGACTATTCACCAGTCTACTGGTTAGGCATATGAGCCCCGTGATCCTGACGAAAACTACCTACGTAGTATTAAGGTGGAAGCCCCTAACTTCGATGGGACATTAGATCCCAAGGCATACTTAGAATGAGAGGATGGTATGAACTACTATTTTCAGTAGAATACTATGAGTGAGCAGAGAAAGGTCATGTTTGCCAAAATAAAGCTTACCTTGCAAGCTAGACTTTTCATTAGCAATGTTGAGAGTTTGCGCCAGCGCCGTGGACTAGAGCCAATTGAGTACTAGAACGAGTTCAAGGCGATCATGAGGGAAAAATACGTTCCCATCACTTATCGTGATCGACTCGATCAATGGCAGCACTTGACTCAAAGAACTCGCTCTGTGACTGAGTACAGCGCTAAATTCGATGAATTTATGATGCGATGTGGTAAGGCTGAGAGTCCCACGACTACCTTATCCAGGTTTAGAGCTGGATTAAGGGAGGACATACAACGCGAGCTATATTTACGTCGTGTCGCTACGCTCGAGGAGGCTTATCAGATGGCCCAGGACTACAAGCGATTTCAGAAGCCTTTTGTCCTCTGATGTACTGATACTCGGGAAGGATATACCTCTATTAAACTAGCACCTATAGGTGTTAGGCTGTCTGCGACTTCTGCTCCAATCAACCACCCACCTCTTTCAAAAGAGGTAAAGGGCAAGGCTGTAGTCAGTGAGTCCTCACGTGGCAATACTGGACGTCCACTATGTTGTTTTCGGTGCCAAGATTTTGGCCACACTGCCGCTGAGTGTGCCTTCAAAGTCTTGATGATAGAGCAGGTCCCTGAGGATACTCCTCTATTTGCTGAGAGCATAGAACCGACTTATGTAGCTGACCCCACATATGCGGAAGAATTTGAGGACTACAAAGAAGAGGTCAATCATACTACTGATTCTACTGATCTTAGAGTAGTCAGGTGTGCTCTTGCACAGCCCAAGGAGTACGAGAAGTATGAGGATGAGATGCCCGAGGAAAATAGTTATAGGATAGAAGTTGAAAGTCAAGTTGAGAAAACAGTTATAGAGCTGAGTCATAAAGAAGAGCAGATCATAGATTCGATAGAGGCCACTAAATCATCTTATTGTGTTGATAACACTATCGATCATATTGAGATGATTATAGGTCACGATCGTTCCGAGGTCAATAGGTTTGATTTAGTTAAGCATACTTATGCATATCCTCGATTTAATAAAAACTCGACGCATATAGACCTATATAGGTAGGCGCATGGAACTGAATGGTTGGCTACGTGAACGTCTAACTGGTGTGCTGTACAGTTCGCCAGATATTTCTGGAGAACTTTATGACACCTATTAGGAACCGCATCTCTCGTGACTTTAACCTATTCTCCACATGCCTATAATCAGAATTAATTATCCAGTAGACACTAGTAAGGTCGTAAATCGAGTCTGCATACATTTAATATCATAGGTATGAGTCCATTTGAGGTCGTGCATGGTTATAAGCCTAAAACCCCAACTGGCCTTATTCCCTTACCACTGCACCAAAGAGTTTTCGCGTCTGCACAATCATTTGCCGAGTATATTAGGCATTTGCATCAAGAGATCAATAAAAGAATAAATCTCAGCAATGAGGCTTATAAAAATTAGCAGATGCTCATAAAAGATCATAGGAATTTTCTGAAGGTGATTATGTGATGATTCGGGTTACACCTGAGCAATTCCCTTCAGGAGTCGTTAAGAAGTTACAAGCTTGTGGGGCAGGTCTATTTAAAATATTAAAGAAACTCGAGTCAAATGCATACCTTCCACAAAAAAAGAGCAAATTGAGCAGATTCTTGATGATCAGATAATCTCGACTAAAAATCACGGATATCAGAGATATTTCGTCAGGTGGAAAGGTTTGCCATCATCAGAGGATTCTTGGATCACTAGAGATAAGCTGTAGCAGCTTGATCAGGACTTGCTTGAGAGGTACTGCAGCGGAGTTGACCCTTACTCGACGGAGTTGAGTTCTTCGCACCCAGGGAGAGTTGGTGGGGCACGACGACATCGGACAGTCGATTTATTCCAAGCATGGTCTACACTCGACGTCCGAGATCTCACCACGTGGCGTCGATCTTGATGGAGGATTGATATCGACAGATTTGGCAGCAGGCACGATTGGTAGCTGATCAGTGGATTAGAAATCCTCATTTAAATCAATTTATTGATTTGAATAGGAATATTCCAAATTTTGGGCTGATCTCGTTTATTTCTTTCCATTTTTAGATATTCGAAATTGGCATATTGTAATCAGTTTTTATTTTCGCATTTATTTCTGCAATTTAAACTTTGATTGTAAGCTCTTATATAAGGGCAAGAACTAGTACTGTTTGTTTTAATCCTGGGATGAAATCATTTTGAGTTTGAATATTGTGTGTTATATCTCAATGAAAGGAAATGTTTTCCCAGCCTTGGGTCAAAATTTCTAAATACCTTAAAAAAATTTAAGGTATTTCCCCAATTTTTTCTTGCTTTTTAAACCACCATTTCTGCTCAACCAAAATTCAGGCCCCCTTATGTAATTTCCCAGCCCTAACATTCTATTTTCCTTCCTCTCTGCCGGCTTGGGAAAACCCTCGCGCGTCGTCCGCTGCTGCTCTGCCAGCGCCACCCTCGTCTCCAGCTGCTCTCCGGCCACCAACCAGCGACGGCGGCCTGAGGCCTCCGTGCGCGTCGGTCTGCAGGCTCCGCTTGCGCTGACCTACGAGCTCTGCTCGTGCAGACCTTCTGCTCTGCCGCCCGCCTTGCCGCTGCCCCAATCGGCCTGCTGACTACCGGCGAGCGACTGCGACGCCGCTGCCCACACTTCGACCCACAGCCGCCGCCCTCTTCCTCATCAACTGCGCTCCTCCCTCTGCCTTGAGTACGCTGCCGTCCACTTCCATCTCCGGCCGGCTCACCACGCCGGCGAGCGCCGACAAACTCACCATCTGTGCTCCGACGACCCACTGCGTTCGCTCATCCTTGCAGTCCTACGTAGCACCTGCACCTTTACCTCCGTCCATTGGGCGCCCGCACCTCCGTGTCATCCGCCAGCAGAGACAGCCATATACTGGTTCTTCTGACTGTTGTGGCTCACTATTGTGATTTGGGATCCTCCAATCAAGATAACCCTAAAACATGCTGAATAATTCAAATAGTCTGCGAGATCTTGTGATGATATCTATTATTGGGGATGCTTGATTTGCTCGCCTGTGTACCTTGATCATCAATGAGTGATTAGATTGTTGTTGGGCAATATTCTATTGTAAAATTAACCCTTGCTGTGTATCCTAGCTCTGATTTGTTGAGATGAAGACAACTAAAATTCATTGGTAAACTTACTAGATATTATTTGAGCTTGTTTCTACATATTTAAAATTGATCAACTTCTCGGATCTATAGTTTCTTAGTTATTACATAATGCCATCAGTAATGTTCTTGGACAATTTTATGCTCATCTGTTAAAATTATTTACTGATCTCTAATTTGGATTGCATCATGCATATTGTCCCGCATCACCAAGTCTATACAAGTAGTGATTGTTTTCCTTGCGTATTTATTTTAGTAAGTTTCATGGGAAAATAACTTGGAAAAATTAGGGGATGATTTAAAATGAAAAGTTTAAGAACTCATGGTTCCACAGAACTGACATGACAAACACATTAGATATATTTTATAGGTTTTCCTCCAATCCGTCTCTGTGATTAACGTATAAAAGGTTGAGAATAAAAGCTAATACAAACAGAGAGAAAATAGCAAAATAAATTTTCTATGTGAAACTGGAAGGGAGTAAGTTAATCTTTTCTTTCCACTACCACTATGAACTAGACAAAATAAACCTCAAAGACTGAGGACACTGGACAAGTAATGGATTAAACTATGCATGGAATTATTCCAAATATCTTCAAGTTATGTAGATGAATTAATACGGGCATACCTTTTCCCAAAATGAGTTCTACAGGCCGCTGCTCTTGCCACGTATCTTCAAATTTGTGCAATGTTTTCTCAACCCATGCCTTATAATGCACTGCCACATCAAAAAGCTCTATCAATAAATTATGTATATTTTCGGTAGCCAACTATAGGAAACTGAACATCAATCCACTCTGAGTAACTGTAGGACTTTGAACTAAATGCATTAAGGATATGCTCACAAATTCCTTTGACCTATGAAAATAGTTGAGGCTTCAAATGCATATTTAATAGAATGAAAAAGGCATTATTAACAGTGCGAAGATCATGGGTTTGATTGCAACCCTGAATGAGCAATCTGCACTTTAGTCAGAACAAACCCAACAAATTTTCAACCATTGTAAAGAGCCTACTGCACGATACTTACAGAAGCAAGTTGAGAACTTTGTTGGATTTGGACCATGACCTTCCTTTATGATCTTCTTCCTTACTTTCTCATGAAGAATCTCCTCCTTGGAGTCAACCTTAGGAGGAACCATATCACCTTCGGGAGTTTCAGAATGGGCAAATGCTATACCTTCAGTAGTAATGTCATCTTCTCCATCAGATCCTATGAAGGCTCAATAAATCTCAGTCTCAAAACAAGGAGGCGCTTAATCATCCAGTGTTATATCACCAAGTGTTAAAAATCATAACATTCTTCTTAAGATGAACAAAAGCAAGAGATGCCTACAGCAACTAAGAAGCATGCAAAGGAGTCCAGCATATAAAAGGCTAATCCATCGAAAGCAATTGTCACGTAAAATATGAGAACCTTAAGGTTTGTCGCATGCATTTAGAGAGAAAATATTCACAACTGACAAGACAGTTCATTAAAGAAAACAAGTCATCGAGATTAACCCGCCCATATTTTTATCAAATGACTATCAGATGTGAAATCACATGTTCTTTTTGGGATCTAAGCATGAAAAGCATCACACTACATTATGCATGCCATGGAGATAATTTTCTTGTCAATTGCAATAGTATAAAATACTTAACCTTTACAAGTTGCACTGAAGTTCCTATTTTTTTTTTTTTTTGATAGCAACTGAAATTCCTAGTTGGCTAATATAAATAAAGGCTACAATAGACCAAAATAGTTCTTTCATTATAAAAAATAAAAAAATAATATTAAATAAATTTTTATCACATCTTACACAACTTTCAACATAAACAAATCTATTTTATTTAACATCTTACATCATTTTCAATATATCAATCAACTTTATTTTACATTCTACATAATTTTGAACAAAACAAACGAACTTTAATCCTCATCACATACATATTTTAAAACAAGCCCACAATTTTCATGGTAAGACTAAATACTATGTGCTTTTATGGCCGGTATAGCGAACGACTTTACACTTACTACTACATCTAAAAAGAACAATAATAACATCAGAAGCTCGAAACAGGGCAGAAGAGGCTATAGCTGAACCCTTTCAAGCTTAACTCCATAGGCAACAAGATTGGAAAGGAAAAGAAAGAATTTACACTAGCATATGATAAGAGTCATAGATACTAGAACTCTAGAAGGCATACGTTCTAATCACTGTGCCGATGGTCATAAATCTCAATAGGTCCCTTAATCCAGTGAGCTGACAGGATCGTGTCCTCCCGCCCCCACTTAACAGGCATGGCCTGGCAAAGGAGACTTGACACCTAAGGCCATCAGGACTAAAGGGAAAAGCAACGAAATTGCGGGTTGAGGAGAGGTAAGACTCACCAAGGCAGTCGGCTGCAGCGGTTCCAAGTCCGCCGGCGGCTACACCGTCTTCAACAGGCACTGGAGGCGGCTGGGTCTCCATTTCCAATAAGCTGCGACCAACTAGCTCAAGAACTCTCTCCTGTTATCTCTAATTCTAGTTGAAGGAAACATAAACAGAAGCAAGCTTGAATTAATTTGCAAAGAGTAAATCAGAAAAGAAAGCAACTTGCAGTATCGCATAAATGCGGAGCGAGGATTCCGGATCGCGAATCGCTGTAACAGCTCGGCGAGCCGAAAGAGATGCGTCGACGAGCCTACACAAAGATGTAGGAATAAAGGAAGAGAGCTCGGGCTTGACCTAGATCCGGCGACCAGGTTCTTAATTCCAAATCTTCCCGGCGTATGGAAGCTCGATGAAGCTCGTGGTCCTAAACTGAGTAACAATTGGATTTAGAGGCCCCGAAAATTCAACGCAATTTAAAACAACGTATCTTATTCGAAATTCAACACAAATTATTCAAAATAAAATTGATTTAATTAATAATTAATTTGATATGTTTACCTATATTTGAAATGTTTAAAAATATATCCATAGATATATATTTTTATAAAATATTAATTAAAATTTATATAGAGGAATTAAAATATAAAAACAACTTAATATTTTTTATAATAACATAATATATACTTAAATCTATGATATTATATATATAGCATATAAAATAAATATTTAAAAATTTCAACACAATTTTTAAGAATAAAATAACTTTTATTTTACATTATAATAGATCAAACTAATAAAACACTATTTTTAAAAAAAGTTTAAAAATTAATCAGTTAATAAAATATTATTTTTTTTAAAAAAATAAAAATTAATATCTATTAAGATTAGTAGCAATTATTTAAAGTAATAAACTTTCATTCTATTTATATATTATCATTATTAAACAGAAAATATTATAAAAATATATTAGTTAAAAACAAATTAATTTATTATAATTTTATCAAATCTAATACAGTACTCCATTTTTTACAGCATTAGTTAAACATAACTCAAAAGATAGAATATACAATCTTTTAATTATACAATAAGTTACGTGAAAATTAGACTATAAATATGATTCAAATTCAATAAATAAATAAAATAACTAAAAAATTTATTTCTATTTCTACTATACAAGTGTTTTAAAAACTAAAGCCTATTCCGAAATTTAAGGAAGCATTTTCATTCCGCCATTTAATTTTTATTTAAAATAATAAAAATTAGTCATATAACATTTTTTATGTAAGTTTTAGCATTATTTTTTTATTTTTTTTATTTTTAAATTTTTTTAATACAATCATCAGTTACAATACTTAAGAAAATATATTAATTTTTTTGGGAAATTACGCATATCATTTTTAAAGATAAATTTTTCATTCTTTTAACTTTTAAAAAGATATATATATATATATATATATATATATATATATATATTAAATGTACAATTAATCAATTTTACTTCTTATATTTCAAAAAATGTTCTGACTAAAATATTTTTTCACAAGCCAAATGAATAAATGTGTCCTAAGTGCTGGGAATTGGGATGGCAAATCTTTGGAAATAATAAGATAAATAATAAAATAATAAAAACTTATGGTCGAGTTGTGCTGAGTAATACTCTTAAAAACTATTTTCGCCCTTCGGAGAAGATTTCACGGTGCAAAGGCCACTGGCAGTAGTCCTCCAAGGTACAATGACGCCTTTCGCGCAATGTGCACTCACCAGAGAGAGAGGCTATCTAAATATTTTAGCCCGTACGTGTTTTGCAAAAATAAAAGAGATTTTTTTAATTGTATGTATATGTTCAATGCAGTAGTTTTTACATAGATACATACATAAGACCAACAATCGTCCTATTGGAACCACAATAATGTTCCTATGGACTTCTACTGAAACAACGTTCCAATGAACTTCTACTGAAACAACGTTCCAATGAACTTCTACTGAAACAACGTTCCAATGAACGTTAGACTGAACGTTGAAGAGAATAAAGCCAATGAACTCTTGTAGCTCTCGCGAGCGTTACTCTCCGGCTACTCAATTGGAGACGTGTAAGTCCCGAGTGGAAGGGACGACCCCAATGACGCTGGCGGCACTCAACAAGTGAACGGGTTAAACCATCAAAACCCAATGGTTTGGGAAGTACGAGTAAAACATGAGGCAACTCAGAACTGTATGTGGCCATAAGCCTACGAGTCAATGAGATCAAGATCCCCAGGAAGCGGCAAAAAATAAATCCACCAGATGAAAGTGCAGAATGCGAGATACCAAGGACATCGAGAAGTACGAGAGATGGGCAGGGGGGAGGGGGATCTTCGGCGTTCCAAGGCTAATGCGAAACAAAAAGACCAACGGGCTCGCAATGCGGCGTGATATTCGCTAATGCAATCTCATATCATCAATAAAGTGGGCTTTTGAAATAGAACCCTCTGACTAAAATGTTGAAACTCACTTATTACTTATATGTTTGCATAAGTTTATTATACCTTTCATTAACTATAGTCATGTTAATAAGGATGTGCTCTATTTTTGCAAATTCTAGGACATTATTTGGTTTGATGTTATCTTGATATTATATCATATTATTTGGATATTATTGTAACACATAGATGTCATCTTTTAAAGATGAAGTCAAATTAAATAATTATTTTCTAAACAACAAGACATGGCATCAAAATAACATTGAACTAAATGCTTCCTCCCCTAATTTTACATTGACGATTTGGCTTAACCTTAATTAATTAAATGACTGATTAAACCGAATAAAAAAACTAGCCTAAAAGTTCGAACACGGCCCCAAGAAGATAATTGCAACTGAATTATGCATTAAATGAAGCATCATCAATTAACAAAAAATGTGGAAAGATAAAGTTGCAGGTAAAGGTGGTAATCAATCCAAATAGAAGAGAGTTACAATTTTTCGAAGATTCTTTGCCTCCTGGCAGGTCTCCATAAGCAATTTGCTGTCATGAAATGCAAAGCATATGACTTGCTGAACATGAGAGAGGATGTCTTTATTGCACAACCTGAATCAGGATAATACAACCCAGAAGCCTTATGTAGTTCAGATGCAGAAAATGTACATTCATAATGATTAATAACTTGTTAATACTAAACATTTCTTTCAATTGCAAATGAAAATATTCATGGATTGTGCACATCTTTTTTTCTAATTTTGTAATCAAGTTAACTTTGCCTTCCTACTGCTTTCACTAGAAGCCTCGAATGCTGTTGTTGTTCCTTAATTTGGGTATCTTCCACTCACCATTATACAAATCCACACATTTAAGTGTATTATCTGTAATCTTATCACTGATCTCATTTAAAAAAAAAAAAACTCACAGCAACAGTTTTGGCCCTAACAAGTACCAACAGAAGCCATGCAGCATAGCATGTTGAAATCAATATGAATGTGCTATCAAAAAAAAAAAAAAAAATTCATATGAATGTAATTATTGAAATGACCCAATCAACTAGCAACAAAAAATGCAGTACATCTGGAAAATAAAAATGAAGACAAAAATTGCAGCCTTGAGACGATCACAGAGTCAATCACATAATTTAACTAGTTAATATAGCTTGGCTACTCAAAACTCTCATACAAAGCATAAATTGCAGTAAACATACAGAAAAAAACATTGAGAAAGCCTTCAAGTAAGTTTCAAACGTTGGAAGAAACAAACTTGTGATAAACCACTCCATTTGAACGTGCTATTTATAACTTCAGTGACAAATGATTAATTGATTACTAGTCGAAAGGATGCAATTTCAAGAGAATGATTTAAGTTGATCATTAGCTACAAAATAAAATGGAATATCATTGTTTCAACATCTAATATCTGGAATTAAAAGCAAAAATTTACCTGCTAGCTTCAATTAATGGTAGATGATCATTCTGGGGTTTTTCGATCAGGTTTTTAACCTAAGAATAGTTGAAAGTAAAACAACTTATACTCCCAAAAATTACAAAGAACCACAAGAAAAAATAAAAAAGTAGTGAAAAGGATATCTTTGGGATCCTTTGTATGTCATGGAATAGTATTAAACCTCCGATTGGTGTATTAATATGAAGTAAGCCTAAATCACATCCATCAACATTCGTTTTCTTATTGCTCGTAATGTTGAATTAGACAAATCTTAGCCAAACACTTAATTTCAATAGATTTGAGATTTATTTTGACTGTGCCTGAGATTACTTACTAGAGATCTTACCTTAGCCAACAATTCCTGGCTCTCTGGTGGTTGCTTTTTAAGTGACTGTGGCAATATCACAGTGAGCAACTCCGGCTTTTCTGCTCTTAAAGCACCTCTAATAACAGCTGCATTTGTCCCAGATGCTCCCGATGTATAGATGTGGTTTTTCTAGAACATAAATAGTTAAAGATTATATACTATTATTATTCCCGAATGTTATATATATATATATATTATTTTTATTTTATTTTTTGAAAATCATATTATTTTTATTTTTCAGGAGCATATAAAAATAACAATGGGGGGAGGGTGCGAATATAACTTAATACCGTGATCACCATTGCGTAACTGAGAATTTCAATAAGCTGTTGATGCATGAATCCCATATTCCGTGTCCCAAAAAAACCAATTGCTCGGGGTCCTTGCTGTTGGATGGCCAACAGTTCCTGATAAATTTTAGAAGCAGAAAATAAATAAAACTTATAATGGCTACATCACATTCTTTAATGCAATATTACATTGTTTTATATGTACGCATGTATTCTAACATACAAAACAGATGCTGACAATTAGCTAAAGGATCTCTTCTTAGAGACAGTGTGACTAATAATTCCAAGATAAAAGTAAAAGATAGTATGGTCCCCAAATGCTATCATATTTTATTCGGATTAGTGAACATCAAACGTTGATGCCATGAAGCCACAAACACTCAACTAAGTGAACCATTAATCCTAGCCATGTACAAAAAACAAGTAAAAACAATCCAACACAGTAAATCGATCTCCATCCTCCAAAATGTATATTATGATAGAAATGTAATTAAAAAAAGAGGAGACCTGATGAACACTAGTAGGAAACATCTTAACAGAAAAGCATATCACTGCATAAAATGTTCTTTGTTTCTCCAAAGCTTCTAAATTCTAATCTATAAGTTGCTTGCTTATTGCACTCCAAGGCCACAATCCAACAAAACAATCAAGGCAAACTGCATCCAATTTTTCATGCTATTTATTTGAGATTCTTGACCATAAGCTCCTCCCCAAGGAAACTCCAATTTGAAGCAAAGAAAAAACCAGGTAGGTACCTGAAGGTAATCTATGTCAGGAATTGGCTTGTATTCCGAAATGACCACGGTGCCTGAACCTTCGACAATAGACTGAGCTTGTGTTGGAACTTGGGTACCAATCTCTTCATCGGGCCCAAACATGACTGCCCAATCTCGATCTCGGCTTTCCAAACTTTTATCTCCATTTCTTCTCATAAACCCAGAAGACCACTAAAGCAGACACAAAAAACGGTCCCTGGTAGTAAATCATTCGTAAAAACCAAATACATAACAAGGATATCTATTCTCAGAAAGGAAATGGTAGAAATAAAATCCCCTTAAGAAAAGTATATGTAAGAAACAAAAACTTAAGTGCTGAATCAAACAAACAAGAGCTTAAAGCAAAAAGAATCATACCATCCCTCAGAAATAGTCTAGGCTACTGCTCATGTAAATATCTTATAGTGAATTAGGAGTAAGCTTCAAAAAGGAATACTCATTGAATAAAATGTGGACCAGTAATACAAACATAATTTAACATGAAGGCGTGACTTGGGGAAAGGATGTTGAGTCAGAAAAAATGCAGAACAATGAGGTCTCTAACATTTGAGTTACTGTTGATTCTAGTCCCCTATGATCATAGCACATTAGTGCGTATTACTTGCATTTTCCATAATTGCAACCATCAGAAAAATTATAAAAACATGGTTAAATTTTCTATTAATTCAGTGGAGAAAAGGTGTTTTCTTTTTTATTAAATAGTAGATGGAAAAAGGCAAAGAGTGATAAAAGATTCAAGTGGAAAGGGATAAGAAATAACGACATTTTTCATCAGGCCCAATGAGAATCGTTCTTTGTCATTCAGAAGAAGCCGCAGCCAGTTGGTAACAGAAGAGGAAGAAGCAAACACATACAAGACCTCCGCTTTAAACAGGAAAAGTAACAAAAAAACACCTATAAAAATTGCGTACTTTCCCATACAGAAGCTCTGTTCCTTCTTTCTCCCCAAAGTAGACACCGCACATGCTAGAGCCATTTTACTTCGTGGCTACCAGAAAATAGAAAACCGTAGAGATCCACAATACCGGAGAAAGCCAAGAAGAAAAAGGCTATACTGGCAATGCAGTACCATCTCCGATAGTTGAGATCCAACGGAGACGGCAGAAGAGATGACAAAAACAAGTAAAACCAAAACCATCTGAAAAACCATGCTCTATAAACCGACTCCAATCTTTGTCGTCAACAAGATAGGACTGAAGTAGACAGCGATTCAACAAATTTCAAAACCCGAAAGCTCGAATTTAGAAACAGAAGAAGGGTTTACCGTCGTTCTTGAGGATCCAACAAGGTTGGATTGATGAAATTTAGTGTTCGCCAATCCTCTTCTGCGGTCGACGGGACTGCTAGGCAGACAGGAAGAATTCAAGAAACAAGGGATTGGGGAATTGGCGCTTGGACCAACGGAACGGCAGCGAGACGATGAGCAGAGAAGCAATTTCTGGGAAGGCAGCGCAAGCTCCATGGCGGAAAAACCCATGCGCCCCTTATCCCCGACCACCACACGCAGAGCTCAATTAATGCTCTCCCAGCAGCCGCTCTCCGCAGTCTCCTCTCTCTTTTATGAAAGATCTAGAGCAGAGGAGGGAGAGGACCAAGATGAGGGCATGAACATACTCACCTCTCTCTCACACTCACTCTCTCTCTCTCTTCACTCGCTTCGCTCGCCCTCCCTCCACTCTCGCTTTCTGTGAAACTTGGTTCTTTGTCTACTTGCCCTACATATCCCTTAGCTGCATGTGAGTACAGCTATTTTTGTTTTGGGTAAATTACAACAATCAAACTAAAGTTTTGGGTAAATTACATATAAATCCTCATGATCTTACAATTCTTGCATAATCTACCGATTGTAAATTATAACACTAAAGATTTTTGAAGCCTTAAAATTTTGCATATTACTTCACCAATTCTGAACCATACTATTGAAATTTTTAAGAACAACAATTTACCATCATGTGATTCTATGATCACATAAAATATTACAATTAATTTAGATCAAATATGTAAAATATCAAGAAGCAAAAAGACTATAAGACATCCTCAAGAATTTAAGTATTTTAATTCAAAACCTATAAAATAATAGGCAAAAATTTTAAAAAAACAAAACAAGAGATTTATCGTTTAGTTTGAGTCTAAATTTTTAATATTTTTGACTTAATAAAAAATTCTTTAGTTGCCTATGAGATTAAAGTTTCTCAATTTTAAAAATTATTTAGTTTCTAATAAAAATAAAGTAACAAAGTTTAGATATTAATATTATTTAAATTACATTATTATTTGGATACTTATGTAAATTGCATTTATTCATGTGCTTCGAAGGTAAGACAACATTACATAATTATCTAGGGTAAATTGCAATCAATAATTATTATAAATTTCTCAAATTTAAAATATTCTCAACCCTATATTTCTCTTGAGATGAATTTATTGAGATTGATTTCTATCTTTTTGATTGGTCCATTTCAAAGAAAAATATCAATTTTAATAATTTTTTAAAACAAAATTTAAAGATTAAAATGCTCCCTTAATCACATTCTCTTTTTTCACTAGCCTTTCCAAAATATACTAAAATATAAAAAGAGTATACTTTTATTTTGATGGTAGCATCCATTTTAGGACTCAACAATAATATAAAATCCAACATGAGGAACCTAATTTTAAAATTGGGATATTTTGTAGTGATCTTGCAACCTCAAAGACCTAAGTGTAATTTACCAATCAACATCAAATTAGTTTTCAACAAATTAATTTTTATTATTAAATTTTTGTTTTTACAGTGAGTTGAACCTCAAACATTATTTTAAAGAAAACTCATGACTTGAGAATCACATGACTGGAAGGAGGCAAAAGATATTGGTTGATTTAGTAAACAAAATGAATGATTTACATACAATGAATATTATAAGAATGTCAACTAAATAAAAAAAATAAGGTCAACAAAAAAATGATTACTACCCTGATTTTAAGTTACATTAAAACTGATAAATTTCGATCAAAATCAACCCGAAATTCGCAAATTTAATTTCAATCGAAACTCACAATTTTATGACAGGTTCTTAAAACCTGAATTTTTGAATAAAAAATTTAAAATCATAGCAAGCATTAAACTATAGAAATTACTGAAATTACTAAAATCAAAATCAAATTTAAAATTTTGGTTACAACTCTAGTAAAATAAAATAAAATAAAATTCTGGTTACAACTACAAACTCAAACATGAAATAAGCCCAACTTATGATTAATAACTTCACAAACCCCCCCAGATAAAAACTGCAATAATCATGTTAGAAAATTTAAGCATGGAGATCAAGGATAGCACACACAGAACACCAGCAAGGTTCAACTTAAACTAATAATAAAATTTGGGTAGAATTTGAAATATTAATATTTATTATCTTTTGATCCATAAAATTAATTTTAACCCAACCAATCAACTCAGACTTCAATACCAGGCATCAGATTTTCTTCAAGAAGAATCAACAATAAGCTACATTTTAAAAACAAGAATAGTCTCTAACGCCAACCAGCAGAACTTCCCATTTATCATTTCATTGAAGAAGAAGGATTTCTTGGCTTATGGGTTTAAAAAATTCAACAAGATTAACAGTTCTGGAACTGATACCTGATGAGTTCTGGTTCATGGATTCTTCCATTTGGATGCCGCTCTCTCCTGCACGAGAAAGAGCCTGGATCTAGATGGCTTGCGAGCATCATCATCATCGTCACTTTCTTCACTATCAGAAACAATTATCGTCTTTAAATCTACAGAGCTTTGCTCAATGGTTTCGCATTTTTCTTTGAGCAGTTCCTCATCTTCTCCCTTAACAAGTTGATGTTCCCTGAAAACTAACAGACTCTGAGTTAGAGCAATTTTCTCATCATTTTCAACCCTTACATCCGCCATTAATGGCACTGGATCAGGCACCAGGTTCTCCTTGATTTCGTTGCTAATTTTGTTAAATGAGCCTTCTGATTTTAGAGACAGCCTTCCACCCATTAACCGGAGCTTCTTCCCTCTCTCCGCCTCTGCAGCAGGCCTATCTGAGAGCATTTCTGCTGTTGAAACTTCTATCTGACCATGCAAGACAGGAGATGAAAGGTTATTATTTGTGGATTTGCCTTCGAAGGAGGAAAGCAAAATAAATTATTAAAGTGTTTAAAAAAAAAACACTTAATAAGGATTTAGTAGTATTCTTCTTAATTTTGCTAAATTTGATGCATTGAGTAAAGAAAATTGACTACTCCACTTTTTTCAGTTTCTCCCGCTCTCCTTCGTTTTATGGATGTTTATGAAAAAAGTTTAATGACAATAAGTACAATGAACGACCTTGTTCTCAGACCAGAGAGATCGTAATTAATAGACTAAACCAGGCACATGAACCTTCAAGAAGAAGATGTAAGATCGTATGGGCAGCAAGTTTAGAAAAGGTCAATGGATGCTAACTATCAAATTAAAAATTTAATTTCCACCAATATATAGATTGAATTAGCTATAATTAAACCAACTCAAAACCCAAGTTGGCAAATTGAATGAAATGAGCACTAGCAGAAACAATGTACAGATAATCACATACACAATAAGTAATGAGATGAGTAGCAAGATATAAATGTGAGAAAGAAAATGAAACATACAATGTAGCGTGGTTTGACACACTCGTGCCAACATCACCCCAACCCAATCCACAAATCCATTGATCATAAAATGCTTATTTGCACAAGATGGAGAAACTCTTACACTGTCTTTTACGCCTACCAGCACTCCTTTTCATGCACAATTAGGGGTGAGAGTTTGGCTCGAAGATCGATAGTTGCCCGATGTTTGGATCGACATTTAGCTTAAATCGAACTCGGCTTGAGTTTATTAAGCCAAGCCATGAGCCATGATCAGATTGCTTTAACTTAGCTTAATCTCTATTTATTTAAATATAAATTATATATTCAATCATTTATAATAATTATTTATTACTTATACAAGCATATGCGTTAGATGTAGTTAAGATATTTGTTAGGTAATCTTGTGGATATAGTTAACTCAATTTCAAATACTAACAGAAGTAATCTTTTTAAAAAAAAATTAATTCTTGAAATGAACCGAGTTTGTTCGATTAAGGCTCGAGCCAGCTTGAAGTTCAAATGAGTCATCTCAAACTCAAATCAAATTGCGATGAGCCAAGCTTGACCGTGGCTGGCTCAACTCAAACTCAGTTCGTTCTCACAACTACGCGCAATGCGAAGCCTCCAAATCTCCTCTAGATCCCAGTAGAGGCCTCCTTACTCTCAAGTGATGGCAAAATGAACCTATAAGCAAAATTCAAATTACATAACGAATTTCGAAGTGCAACTACCTGCTTTCCAAATATTATTGCAATCCTCCTGTTCATAGCAGCAAGCATATAATGCTCCATTCATTCTGATCATCAGGTATACGAGCTCGACCAATAGCTTTGCAGGGAATAGCAGCGAGACAATCTCACATTCAGCCTGGGCGAGACCATGAATCATCTGATGGGGGTAATAAATAAATTGTTCCAGCTTGTTCTTAAGATAATTAGGGTTAATACAAGACATTTAAGGGGTGATTCAAAGATTTTAAGAGGACCTTTTCGAAGGCTTATATTAAAGATTTGCAGCCACAATGGATGGAGCTTCAAGGCTCAAAAGGAATACGAACTAGAGTACGACGAGAAAGAAGGGATTAGACTAGTCATTTTTTTGGGGTTTGAGGTATGGTCACAGGGAGCGGGTTTGACCCTTTATTCCTCGATTTTCATTTATTATATCTTTGGATTGATATTACATGTGTGATGAAATATTTCCTATTAAATTTTAAATACTTTACATCTTATAATATATGGAGTGTACATTTAATCAAGAAAAAAAACACTTATATTAGAGATAATGACGTCATTAGCAAGATTAAAGTAGGATGAGTAAAATGGAGAAATGCTTCTGGTGTGTTGTGCGATAGAAACATCTCATCCAGACTTAAAGGTAAATTTTGTAAAACTGTAATAAGACCAGCAATGATATACGATGCTGAATGCTGGCCTGCAAAGAGGAAACATACAAATAAAATAAATATTGCAGAAATGAGAATGCTAAAGTGAACGTATGGATATATACAAAATGATAGAATGAGAAATAAGTATATCCAAAAGAAAGTTAGTGTTGTACCAATTGAAGATAAACTTAGAGAAAGTCAGCTTAAATAGTTTTGACATATAAATTGTAGGCCGGTTGAAGCTCCAGTTAAAAAAAATCAAATTATTAGATCTTGCCCATGTACAAAGAGGAAGAGGGAAACCAAAGAAAACATAACAAGAAACTATAAGGAGTGATCTTAGTTAGAATTAGATAAGAATTTGTTAACTGATAGAGCGCAATGAAAATAAAGGATTCATGTATCCAACCCCATCTAGTGGGATTAAGATTTAGTTGTTGTTGTTGTTGTTGTTGTTATGATTGATTCAATTTAGTGTATAATTATTTTAATTTCTAATTATTATTGAAAAATATCTATTTGCATAACTAGTATCTTGTTAACGTGCTTTATTGTTATACATTAGTTTGCATGCTTAACAAATTTTTGTGTAAAAATGTGAGTATTAAAATTTTATCGTTTTAAGTGCTAGAATTTATTAGATATTATTGTTGCGATCATTTTGCATTGATTACATGTCATATATGCCAAGCAAGTGATGGTTATTGAGTCAGTGATGGTTATTGAGTCAGTGATGGCCATTCTACCCATGTGGCACATTGCCGGTGATTGAATGGGAAGGCACAACATGTTCACACCTAATAAACCACCATCCATAGAAAAAGTTGCGATTAATTTTTTTTTTTTTGTGATTCAGATTATTTATCATATCAAGAATAAAAAAATAATTTAGATCGTTATTTTGATTATTGTGATTGGACCGAGTTAGAGAGGATTAAGTATGAGAAATTAATGCTTCTTGGTGAAGCAAGATATTATATTAGAAACTTAAAAGATCTATCATTCCTTGGGGTAAGTTTAAGTCGTTTGAGACATAGAATGAAATCAAAACTTACTTATGTAAGAGAGATATTCTCTTTCATCGCATAGAGTTAACCCTATAATTCTTAAATAACATGATCCTAGACCAGTACTTTTTGCTCCAATTCCTACTCCTATTACTAGACCTATTGAGACTATAGATTAGCCATCTAATTTTCTCATGAAAGAAGTACTGAATGAGTTCTCTACAGAGACCTTCATTTTTCCTAAAGCATTGAAACTTGATTCCTTACCTATATTTAAAGTCAAGTTGAGAAAACAGTCATAAAACTGAGTCATAAATAAGAGCAAATTATAGATCCGACAAAAACCACTAAATCACCTTATTGTGTTGAAAACACTATTGATCATATTGAGATAATTATAGATCACAATCATTGTGAGGTAAATAGATTCGATCTAATTAAGCATACGTATGCATATTCTCGATTTAGTAAAAATTTGACACCTACAAACCTATATAGCCAGAGAGCGCATGAGACTGGGTGGTTGATTATGTGAATATCTACTTAGTGTGCTGTACGATTTGTTAGATATTTCTGGAAGACTATATGGCACCTATTAGGAACTTCTCTTGTGACCCTAACTTATTTTTCATATGTCTATAATCAGAATTAATCATCTAGTACGTATTAGTAGAGACATAACTCGAGTCTGCATATATTTAATTTTTTTTTAATATTATATGTTTAAGTCTAATCAGTATATGTATTTGCATTTTCGTTATACGTGTCAATCCATTTATTTATATATCATAAAAAAATAAAATCAGTAATGTTAACGACAAATTATTATAATTAAGTGTAAAAGAATTTTCAAAATATTTTATTGTGATAATTTAAGATGATTAAATCTCTAATTTATTTTTAAAATTTTATTAAATTGGGTCAAATGAATAAGTTTGAATATTATCATTTGATCATGAGAACATTTGAGACTTTTAATATTTCAGGCCTATTAATTATCCGGACTCAACAGCAATACCTAGTGAAGAATTAGCCTTTTGTTCCTTTAAGTGTAACTTTACCCACGAGAGTCTACAACCAAAATCCACCTCAATATTTATTTAGAGCTAATTAAATAAACTTGTTCAACAAGTAATTTTAATTGAATTCAATTATTAGTAATATTTAGTTTAGTGGAGCATTTTACCTTCTCAGGAGACTCAGAGATTACAACTGATCTGACCCACTCAGAGACACATGAGTCGCATGACCTATACACAACGGAGTCGAGTTCCTCTACCTAAGGAGAATTGGTGGGGACACAGATCAGCATTGAATTGGACAGCTAGAAAGATGTCATATGCTGAATCAAAATTCAAATTTAAATTAATTAGAGCTATTGGAGATTTTCATGTTAACTTTATTTAAATTTGATTTGATTTTATTTTATTCAGAGCATATTCGAGAGACTTGAAGACTCGTCATATTTAGAACTAATTGTATTTTATTATAATAGAATTAGTTCCATATTTGCTTTCATTTATTCAATATTTTATTTTCCGTATTTAATATTGTATTCTCAAATTTCATGGGATCTCTTTATATAAAAAGGTCGCCTTGTACTGTTATAAAAGTAGTATTTGATGAATGAAATTATATTTGAGTTTTCTTAAAGCCTAGACCCAAGTTAAGGAGTCAATATTCAGGTGAAGGAAATGGTAGGATTAGCCCTTGGTGAAATATTCAAATTAGTCTAGTTATTCATATTCAAAAAAAAAATTGCCACCATCTGTGGCTCTCTCTATCTCTATCTCTCCAGATCACCTCTGAGCACCTCCAATACTTTGCGCACTCGCCCACCTTCGAAGCTCGCCCGCCTTCGGCCCCCGCTGCCTTCTCGATCCTCGCCTCTAGCACGCGCCCACCTCCATATTCACTATGATCTCAAAAAAACCTAAGATCATAGTGAATTCGACGTAGATTTTACTCTAACATGGCTATTATAAATTTAACACTTAAATTAAAGAATTAGTTTTAAGAAGAAAAAAAATTGATGATCATTTATTTCATTGTTCAATTTAAAATTCATAATACCAAAGCAAATCATGTTTATGATTGGTAAAAATATGATAGGATTGTTACTGTATGAGTTGTTTGAGATTTGGATGCGATTTTAGGTTGAAATTAATGAAGAATGAACCCTACATTTTGTTCGGGTCTTGGTTGGATCTCCGATTGGACCATTCGATTACGGGGAACGGATGGCCGAAGATATCACAAGATTGAACTGTCCGGTGCATAATAATCAGACCATTCGATCAGTGCTTATTGACTGATTAATACCGAGAAATTTGATGTAAACTAAAGTTGGTCTACCCACAATTGTGATACCTACGGGAGGGCAAGTATACGAGCTTGTAGTCACATGCAATGAGAATATGATAACTTGTGATTGTGCCACTCATAGAAAGACAAGTATGCAGACTTGTCGTCACAATGAAAGAGATAAAAATAATATTGAGACAAGTGTATGAACTTACTATATAACTAAATTTGTAATAAAGATTTTAAAGACAATATATTAAAAGTTAAATGTGATTTCTTTAAAATTATACACCTACCTTAGTTTGAGCATATAATATTCAAGCGTGATGTTGTCCGTTGCCATTTTGGGCTATTATCATTTTGAGCCAGGGGGTGAAAATTCTCAAAACAGATTGAGGACCTCACATTTTAATCATTATGTGCTATGGCCTATAGAGCCAAGGGATGATTTCTAAAAGTGTAAAAGGCAGCTGAAGCATAATACAAAAAATCGCGAGCCCAAAAGATAAAAATGAATAAAACACAATTGGATATTTTACATGCATGTATTGAATAATTGTTCCTTATTATACCTATATCAATTGTGCTATGCTATGCATGTTAAATCTGTTCAATTACTCAATGATCATATTATATTTATTATTACTCTATAATTGTTATATTATTATTGCATAGTATTATCATGCTTATATAATAATTATCATTGAATCTTTTTATTTAAAAATTTTGTTAGTGTACAACCTACAAGTCTGTTCTAATAAACTCCTGTCACTAACATGGCAAGCACTGGTGCACAAGATCACGAGAATGAGGAGAAAGCTTTTCGGAGAAGAATTAGTTAATTTTACTTTTTGCTTAGAGAGAGACCTTTATTCATTACTTTAGAAAATTATGGACCTTGATTATTTCTTTTTAGTTATCAATTCTAGCTCTAGGTTATTGTCATAAGAACTTTATTATTTATTTTAGTTAAATTATAATTTATGAATATGTTAATAGCTTAATTAACTTGTTTTCTTCTATTAATATTTCTTTTCTCTTCTCCTCATGAGTAATTAATTAGAGGTGACGAGTAGGGTTGTCACAACACTCTTGCTCTAGTTGTTTCGATGGGGCCTATTCTAACAAGCAATTGTTTCCCGCCTGTTTTCTCAATCATTGTCAGGGCAATCATATAGGTGGCCTTGGTTCATGAGCTTGTCAACCAAGACCTTCAGGCTACAACACTGGTCAAGCTCATGCTTGTAGTCACTATGAAACTCATAGAACTTTGAGGAATCACGATGGCAAGGGTTGGGATTTAGGTTTAAAGGGAGCGAGTGATAAAGCCCTTCTTCTACATGTCCACAAAGTCTTCGGGAAGCAAACCAATGAAGTAGTTTTGCATCTCATATCGATATGCAATTTGATCCCATTTATAGCCTTGAGCCTTTTGCAGGAGCTTGGCATAACGCTTTGATTTTGAGAACAGATTGGATATCAACCTTTCTCTCTCTCTTAAAGACTACTGGAATAACTTGTTTTGAAAGGCTATGTTGGCATAACTTTATCAGTTATATTTGCACCAAGGATATGTAAAGCAATAGACAAACATGGTGACGCCAAGTTTGACATGTTCGATCTCATCATTGGCCATAGAGAACTTGGTCGTACAGCTAAGTAGGCTTGACTGGTTATTAGTGTAGCTATGCAAGGGCCATGGCTAGAAGAGGTGGTTTAGTGGAAGAAGTAAAGTGGAAGATAAATTCCTTCATTAATTAAGCATAATTTTAGATCCACCTACGAAGGCACCGAAAAAACCACGAGTGCTGAAAATGAAGGCAACCTCAAGCCTTTGGATGTGCTCACATGGCTCTGATTTTCCATTGTATTAGTTGAACATCAATGGCCTGAAGCGGAGATAAATCAAAGATGTGTAATATCAACAAAATAGACCTTGGTGTCAAGAACCATGAGTCACACTTTGGGTAAGTCTACCCAGCCTATGGAAAGCATTGTCCGGTCTGGAAAGGATGCCCCCCTGATGTGAGGCAAAATAAGGTGGGATCTTAAAAACTACAAGCCCCATTCCTGTTCCTATCACCATGACAAAGTCTCAGGCTTGATGCACTTTGATGAGTGGCTAGGAAGTGGATGGTGACAGCTGCAAAAACATAGGCATCAACTGCACTAGAAACACACGCATCACTTGAGCCAAAGTGGAGGTGGCGCAAGCACCAAAAAGGCAGGTGATGCCGGTCATGGGGATGTAAGCATCACCAACACCAGTGACTAAGACGTCGCCTATGTTGGGGAAGTAGCACAGTTTGTGCTGGATGTGGAAGGCATTGCTTGGACCAAAAAGTTGACATTCCACCAGTTTTCTTGTTCTTGAAAACTATGAAGCCCGGAGGTAGAGAAGAAAGCTTCATGAATTAGGAAGAGCATCAAAGGAGTTACAAGATATTTGATTACAAAAGAGAGAACAAATGAGAATTTCCAGCCGATAATTAGGCTCACTACTCTGATCTCACTGCATTATACCTACTGATCTTCATTAGCCTTGGGTTGGCGCCTATGAAGTACGGACACGACACGGGGACACGAGGACACGGGATACGACACGACACAGTGATTTTCCAAAATATAGGACACGGACCAACCTGATATAGCAATATGACAAATTTAAAAAAAGTAGGATACAGATACGTGAGGATACGGTTGTGAAACAATTTCAATTCTAATATTCGTATTTGCGTTGGATATGAAATAAAGTTAATTTTTATAATTGAAATTTGTGTTGAGCAAAAAAATTGACTTCAACCAAACAAGGCCCTAGAAGTGTCTCAGAAGTGTCCTAAAGTGTCCTGAAGTGTCCTCGCGTGTCCAAGAAGTGTCCTTTAATTTTTTTTATATTATTTTATTAGGACACACCATGTGGCGTGTCCGACACGGTGTCCCCGAGTGTCCTCGCGTGTCCCCAAGTGTCCGTGTATCCGACATGGACACGGCATGGTTCTTGAAGTGTTCATGCTTCATAGGTTGGCGCTCTATTTATTACTGCAAGATCATGGCAAAGACCAAACACTAATTGAAAATTTCACAAACTTCCAGTCAAGTACTAACCAATGTCATTAAGGGGTAGATGATGCCTTGCCATATAAGTTCTTGGAGAAAGAGGCAGAGGGATGACCATCTGTGCATGTGTCTGGCTATGGTGGATCCATTGGAGCATTAAAATGTTTCAGGCCACTATGACATGCCAAAGCACCTTCACTAAGGCTAGTGATTGCATGACCATCTATCTAGGTGCCTCATGCATCAAAGCGCTAAGACGTATCAAGCCACTTGGACGTGTCAAGGTGCCTTCACTTGTGCTAAACAAGTTAAGGTACCTTTAGTTGGAGCAATCATATCAAGGCACCATCAGTCAGAGCAAATGAGTCAAATGTGTTGAACGCAATGACTAATGAGTTGATCCAGGGGAAAATCTTGTTGCAGAAGGCCTCGGGATTGAATGCCCTTCATCATGAATCAAACACCAAGTTAAGGGGATCCTGCCGTGGCATGACAAATTGGTTGTGGCTCGACGGATCTAATTGTGACTTGAGGAATCGTATCCCTTGACATGATGCCTGGCAACACTTATATCAACGCCAGTTTATTGCTCGAGGATCGACTGATCGAAATGAAAAAAATGTAGGACTTTCTTGGCAAAATAATAGCTGACCTTTGACATCCAAAATAGTATAATGACATTAGAGGATAATCTGTACTACCATCTTTGAATTTGATAACATGTTGTCACTGACATCCTTTTTAGCAGCCGCAGGATGAGCATATTTCTGAGCCCATGATCGAGCCTTCTCGTCGAAAAGTTTTCTATTGTACTTGTACTCCTTACTCTGCAAAAACAGACAGAGATATCAACAAATTCTCACACATTAATTCATGCATACGTGCTAACGTAGTACTTACAATTTCAGCCATCAGCCCATCATCTGGGTTCGGTTCACTTAATAACAAGCCAATGCTTGTCATAATAGTAGAAATGTTCAGTGATGGTTGCCATGCTCCCTGCAACTTCAGAGCTCATAAACTAAATATTTTTGTTACATACTTCACTATGTATTTTTTTTATGAAAAAGAGAAGATGATAATCCGTGAGTTTACCTTTGGAGGCAAATTGAGAATATCAAGACAGATCCTACCTCCATTGTCAATGTTAGGATGGTATATAGGGGTAACAAAAGTTATGTTAGGCGGCTGGAAAGGATACCTGCGTTTGAAAATGGTGGAAATTGGAACTAGATTTCTCGTAAATAATCTTGATAAAAATGGTTGGAATAATAATGAATGAACGGATTGCAACCTCTCAGGAATTTGAATCTTAAGAGTAAAAATCCCTTCAGAGTAAACTGTTCCTTCAGGTCCTTTTAATCCTAAATCATAATTAAATGAAGGCAGAATGCCTACCTTTATCAGATGCAACTAAAAAAATGATAGAAAATATGAATAAATTAGAAGCAAATAACTAGAGTAAATAAAGAGAAATAGACGGATAAAATTAGAACTTACGGGCTTCAATGCTTGACAAAGGGGAAAAAGAGCTATCGCATGCAAAGAGAGAAGGAAAGGAAACCCCTGGAGGTGGGTCAGCCAACAGGAGCCTAATCTCTTTCTGCATCCTAAGGTTCAACCTTGTAGCTTGAGCCATTAATCCAGTGCTTGACAATATAATTCTACACGTCCAGACTCATCTAATTACAAATATAAACCACATGTGATTCAATTTCCTGTTTAGTTTATAATTCATGTTAATATCAAGAATGTTCTATTGAATACTTCATTCAAAAAGTTGAAAACTGACAAGTAGACATAAACCTACGTTCTGTAGATTCATTGCACTAAACATGTATTGTTCATGAACATATTGCAAATGCTTTCAAAATATAACCTGCCTGAATTATTCATACACAGAAGTAAGGATCCACTCTCTTTGTTGCAAACTGTAGTACTTATTCAATAAACATTTTGCTGTAAAGTGCAGATGCACCTTTAAGACAGAAATCAAAGCTAACTATATCAAGTTTACGCAAAATTTCACCAGATAAACCCAAAAAAAGCACTTATAATTGATGTTGGAAATTGGCAAACCTTACAGATTGAAAAAAGACAACTGTTTTCGAAACAAAAATAAATAAATAAAATAAAATGTAGCAGAAACCTCATAAGAAAATGCTCCAGCTGTTGGATAAGCAAATATTGGATACAAGATGCAAAATAAGAACAAGGTTACAGGGGGATTTTGTTCCTCTTGCAACAGAGAATACTGTAATTTTCCTAGTGATCTACTTAAATGATAAATATTGCATTGATAATGAGTTCCAGGCAAGATAACTTACCACTTTAAAACTCACACCTCACAAAATAACAGAAAAAAGGCTGAGAAAGGGTATCAGCGAGTCCTACAACTCAGTTTATTGTAAACCGGATCAGCATGATCATATTCTTATTTATGAGAACATAGCAACAAAGTAATATTTGGCATATATCCATAATTCTGAGAAGTCTAACAGACAATATCCTATTGAATTATACAATAATGACAGGACAAACACTAGCAGAAAATTTAGGGGATGTTTGGTCCAATGTTATTGTGATGTTATGTTATGTTATTTGGAGAAATCAATTGTTTAGTTTGATAATATGTTTAGATAAAACAACGAAGTCTTAATCCCACTAGGTTGGGATGGGATTAGCTATATGAATCTGTTATTTTCATTGCACTTTATCAAATATAAACTGTAATTGACATATTTAGATAATACTGTAACAATTACAAAATTGTCATTCTAAAATAACATCCAGATGTCACATAAAATTAGTTGACAACTAAATGTTACCCCAATTGTAATGGACCAAATGTGAGATCAAATTAATTTGCTATTGTAGCCTTTTAAGATAATGACAATGAACCAAATCTAGGAAGCACAAACAAAACATAGGGATATGGAGATACGACACAACATGCAAGACGACACAACTTTCTAAATTATAAGACATAAACACGGCATGGCACATCAAATAATATTACAAATATTTATGTAATTATATAATTTTACTATAGTTTTTTCTAGATATTATAGAAGCACCTAGGAAACACAGAGGCAACATGGTGGGGACACAGATCAGCATCGAATCGGATGGTTAGGATGACGTCATGTGCTGAATCAAAATTCAAATTCAAATTAATTAGAGCTATTAGAGATTTCCATATTAGCTTTATTTAATTTGATTTGATTTGATTCAGAGCATATCTGGAAGATTTGAAGACTCACCACATTTGGAGCTTCTCATACACCCGCGCGCCTCCTGCGCCCGCTCGCGTGTCCTTCGCCTGCGCGCTCAGATCAGTGGCTCGTCTCCGATTCAACTCATTGGTAATTTTTTCCGAACTCAATTAATCTGATTATTCGATTCCTATATAAATTATTTGGTTGACTTCAATTATTTATTTGGCTCTAATTGTGTAACCCGATATCTCTTTGTGTGTCAATTACTGTTGGATTTAACTGTGAGACGTCTGTCCTAAATTCTTGAACCTTGGATCTGATTTATTGAATTTAAATTGACGTCTAATCTAAATTGATAAATTCTTATTTATCATACGATCTAATTTAATTTTAGTTTTAAAATATCTTAATTTGCGGGATTAAAAAATCTTATTTATCATATAATTTATTTAGTAAATTTTTTTCTCTTAATTAAAATAATTTACTAATCAGTTTGTTGAATATAAAATATAAAATATCATTGGCACTCATTTTTCCGTCCCGCATCACAACATGGAGGTGATGCAGGACAATATGCAAGATGCAATCCAAATTAGAGATCAGTAAATAATTCTAGCGGATGAGCATAAATTGATTCAAGAATATCTCTAATAATAATTATGTAATAACCAAGAAACTATAAATCCATGAAGCGAGTTAATTTTAAATATCTAGAAACAAGTTCAAATGATATCTAGTAAACTTACTAAATAATTTAGAGTAATTATATCTCAACTAGTCAGAGCCAGGGTACGCAGTAAATAGTGTTCTCACAACAAAATATTACCCAACAACAATTTAATCACACAATATTGTTCAGATCACACAGGTGAGTAAATCAAGCAGTCCCAACAACAAATACCACTGACAGATTTCACAGGATATTTAAAATATTCAGTTAATGCCGGATTTACCTTGAGCTGGGAATTCATTACCACAGGAGCGAGTCATAGCGGCTATTCTAGATAGTAAGCATAAGAGATGGTATTGAGGCAATGACCGGGTGCCGAAAACAATGGAGTCGGAGCCGGTAGTTGCGGACGAGGCAGAACCACCCAATGAGAGACGAGACCGCCAGAACAATGGTCAGGTGGTGAATGGTGCAGGCAGAAACAGGAATGGCGAGGCAGAGTCAGCGATGCGTCGGCTCGGAGAGATTGAACAAAGCTTTGCGGAGATGCAGAGCGGCGGGGCCGCAATGGTGGAGCTGAGCAGCCGGGACGGCGGCTGCATGGTCACCGAAGGTCGTCGGCATCCTGCGGGCTGTATGGAGAAGAAGCCGGAGGTAACCGAGCGGAGCGAGCGCGGATCCGGGCTCAGCACGTGACGTGGGCAGCGGTCAGGCGAAGGTGCTGCCGGCGGTAGAACTGAGCATCCGGAGTGTCGACGACGACGTTGCCGGCATTCGTCGGTGGCCGGCGAGCAGCCGGCAGGCGACCCACAGGCTCGCGAGCGGCTGTCCTGTGTCGCAGGGGATGAAGAAAGAGAAATAAAATTGTTTTTAGGGCTGAAAATTACAAACTGGAGCCCGGATTTTGATTGGTTTGAAATTGAGAATTCAGAGAGAGAAGAGTTGGAAAATATCTCAAATTTCCTTAAGGTATTTAGGGATTTTCACCCAAGGTCCCAACCCTTCCCTTCACCGAGATATAACACAGTATTTCAAACGCAAAATAATGTCATTCTAGGATCAAAAACAAATAACACTAGTCCATGCCTTTATATAGGCCTATTACATTTGAAATTCAAAATGCGAAAATACATGTGGGAATAAAAAGGATTACAATCATGCCAAATACGAATGTCTAAAGAAGGAAGTAAATAAACAAAATCAACCCAAAAATTGGAATTCCCATTCAAGTCATTGATCAGCCACCAATTGTGCCTGCTGCCAAATCCGCAGATATCAATCCTCCCTCCAGATCGACGCCACGTAGTGAGATCTCGGACGTCGAGTGTAGACCCTGCCTGGAATAAATCGACGGTCCAATATCGTCGTGTCCCCACCAAGAGGCAAGGTTTAACTCGACACGTTGGGATTTACAGAATTGTCTATGCTTCCTTGAACCAAACAAATAATAATTTACAGATAGCATAAACATGTAGTTAGGCCAGTAAACAGGTTGGATTCTAATCGAATCAACCTTGACTCGGATCCAAATCCATTTAAATTTGGATCGAATCAGCTTTGAACTGGATTCAACTCGGGTCAGGTTTGGGTCGAGTCAAACTTGAGTCGGATCCGATTAATTTTTTTTACAAGTACAAACAAAATTTCATACATCCAATCTCAATTTATTTCATAAATGATTGATATATTAATTATGAGATTAATGTTATTATAATAGTTGAAAATTTATTTATCTCCTTTCCAAAATATATCCCAACTTTTGTCTTATTATTGAAGGTTGTGGTGATTAGCGTCGACTAAGAAAATCAGATGTCCCAACAAGTGTGCTGTGGCAAAGCAGTTAAATTGATTTACTGACTTGGAGATAAAATACAACACAAAGCAGTTAAATTGATTTACCGATTTGGAGATAAAAGAAGAAAATAAATGATTTGAATACTTTGCAAATATAATGTCTCATTTTATTTTAAGGAAAACACTTAAAGAAGAACACACAAATGTGGATGAATTTTCGACAAAAACTAAATTATTTATAGGGACTTGTTGGGTCGGATATAAACGAGTAGGATCATGGTCGATCCGTGATCCACTTGAAAATTAAATAATGGATCGAGTTGAATTTCGAATCCAATAACCAGACAGTAAAATGTATCCAATTAACTATATTTTCAAGTCAAATCTCAGATTGAATCGGGTCAAAATCCAACCCATTTACAAGCTTAGTGCAGATAATATTAACATCTAGATGACAGAGACATCCATATAACACTAAACCTCACATCTCATTAATGGCATTTAAGATAGTTTAAAAAGCAACAGAAACAAATTGATTTAGAAAGAAGATTAACAATCATTTTATTAAGCAATCACGAGGTGCCTTCAAACTCAAAAACTCACTGTTTACAACCAGAATCCTATATTTTATGAAAAAGTTCATAGATTCCTCTTATTGAAAACTCAATTTAAGCAATATCAAGTTCAATACTTCTAGAATTTAAAAAAAAGGTTCAACACATCAACAAAAAAATCCTCAAACATCTCAGATGGTCCATTTACATATATGGCCAGTTTCTAAGTGAAGTAACAAAATCAAGTTTATGGATTCTAGTATTAGCAATACTTTCAGCATAAGAAAAAAAGATATAACATACACATGCAGATATTTCACTCATTGCCCTCCAATGAATAACGTGGAAAAAACAATCTTACTGGTTGAAGAGGATTAAAAGCTAAATATCAGCGATTCTCTCCTAGAAAAGAAAACCCCAAAAGAAGATAAAGCCTTCGATAAGACGGATAATTGGAATAGAAGAACCCGAGCACCCCAGGTCTGACAGAGATTAAGCATGAGAAGAAACTAGAAGATAAATAGCTATCCCACAAGAAATTCGGGTGTTTGCCTTAAGATATTTAAAAACAAGTGTGAGAGTGACACTTCATACCGCCATTTCAAAATTCAATACTTTCGAACTCTCCCTTGTCTTCGAAAAAGCAAGGTTTTCGAAGAACTGGCCAAAGTAAACTAAGGATGTCTAAGAAATGAAGTTCTAAAGTTTGGACGCTGCATTTTGAAAAACACAGGCCCAACACCTTCTGACGAGCCTAGAATTTTCGAAGGCCTGAAGCAATTAAGATAGAATTTCCTGCAGAATGAAGGTTCTTTTGTCGAAGAGAAGCTGATTATCGAAAATACATACAATCGAAAATATGATTTCGACAAAACCAACTGTTGATCCCAACCGAAAGACAGACAGAACGGTCACCAGCGTCATCTATAAGTACCCCCCCAGCCCACTGATAAAAGGCACGAATTCTGGGTATTGAGTTGTAAGGTGGAGAACAGCAAGCAGAGGAAAAGCCTAACACTGGTGAGACACTCCTTCCACTTCAAAGTTCTGGACCCCTCCTCCATGGAGTTCTAAAATTTATTCTGGCTGTGGTTATTCTTTAAGACTGACCCAGCAAGGTGTATCTTAGAACCCCAAAAGCGCCACAAGGCTAACAAAGACCTTCATGAGCAGAAAGATGGAAATCCAAATCCATAAACTTCACCTAATGATCAAAATAACACAAACTCTAAGATGATGAAAAGGTGTTGTCCTCTAGCTAAGGCAACACCAACATTGTCTCAAATCAACACCGTATAAATCATTTCTGAACTCTAAAGCCACAGAAAGAAGATCATCATCAGAAAAGAAAGTGGAGAAGAAACAAAGGACAATGTAAAAAGGTCTGTTGAGTCTCCAGGCACCATGCAGGAAGGACTTTAACGCCAGCTTCCAATCTATCTTTTTCCCATATCAACCCACCTCTGAGAGATTAAAAAAAAGGGGAAGAGATCAAAATTAAATCAATCAAAGGCGGTCTTTAAAATTCATCAATTATAGCTCCTGGCGCCAGTTTCGAATGAAGCTGAAACCCTGAACTTATCAAGGATTAGAACTTGTGATGTTCGAACCTGGCGAATCATTCGAACCCAATGTTCGAACCTGGCGAATCATTCGAACCCAATGTTCGAACCTGGCGAATCGTGAATCATTCGAACCCAATGTTCGAACCTGGCGAATCATTCGAATCCATTGTTCGAATCTGGCAAGTGATTCGAACCCAATGTTCGAACATATCCTCCCATGGAAAAATGTCTAAGGAAAGACAAACCAACCCTTTCGAAGGACTCTTGCGAACCAAATTTTCGAAACTTGTCCTACAAAAACTCTGTACTCTTTCAGACTCAAATTTTAATTTCGAGTTTAGCCAACTCGCTCGTTCTCCAATTGAAGTAGGCTTTAAAACTATTAACAACTATAATTTAAATTTAAACAGTTGATTTTAACTTTAATAAATTGGCTACTAAAAAATCAAATTTAAATTACACAATTTGTTTATTTCCTTTTTCTACTCATTGTTGCCCTAAATATTACAACTTGTGAATGCGTCGATGGAGAGATCAAATCAAGAACGATAGTCGATCAATGACGATAGAGAAAGGTGCAATTCTTGCCAGCCCGATGTTTGCTCGAGAAATGGAAGGTCGACAAGCATACATTTCATTTGTAGAATTCCTTTTCTCGAGATAAGTTAATTTCACTTTAGAGGTGATAACTCTAGGACTTCAGAGTTTTTGAGGATCGACAACTTCCTACAAAGGTAAGCCTTTATAGTTAATTACCCATCTTTCATTTGAGAGTGGAACTTTTGATCTGGGGAAATATTTGCTTGTCATGAATTGGGGCTTACCCACTTATGATTTTCTCTTTTTTTTCTTTTTTAATAAAATCTGTTTTTGATTTTTAGGTTACATTGGACCAAATTATAAATATTTTTTAATTAATTAATATATTTATTACATACATTATATATATAAAGATATAACATAATAAAATATAAATAAATACAATCTTATTTGAAAAATTATATATATATATATATAGATGTAAACATATCTATTTTATTATAAGTTCTATTGACTCCTTTTCAAACAAGTCATGTTTTAATCATGAAAAAATTGAGTCAACTTAGAATGAGTAAAATGAGCGAGTTTCAAGTGGTTTTTGAGTTTCGAATAAAATTGACACCCCATAATATTATTTACCCTCAATATGAAGCACACACATACATACATACGTGCAGGTGCCGATCATGGTGACCTAGCGTTATAAGATGCCTATCAACTTGTTTACCTATGCTGAAGATATTTGATGTAACGTGATGCAACACATGTGCAACTAAAATAACCTTGGCTTTACGATAAGAATGTCACTAACTATGAGAGCTAGAGGATAAGTTTAAGTGCAAGAAGATCATGTTGACACCTACACCACCTCACAAGGCCAAAAATAGAGCTACAAGGGAGTCATTACCACCTTCCGAAAGAAAAAAGGGCCTCCATTTGATCTCTATGAGACAGCTGGAGAGGGAACATAAGGAAAGTTCCCTTGTATGTGTTTTGGAGCCCTTAAGTTTCCCAAAGAGGTTAGTTAACTACACGAGAAATTTATTAATATGTCGTGGGGAGCTCCCTAATAAGCTTCCCTTGCAAGGAGACATAGCATACTATAGACTTACTATCGAGCTCATCTTTGCCTAATCTTCCCTATTATCTAGCTCATCGGGCATCCCAAACTTAGACGATAAGTGCAAGATCTGCTTAAAAAATTCTTTATTTGTGAGAGCCTTTTCCCCCTGTATCATTCCAACCATTGTCACTCCCTAAAAGGTTGGTAGATGGTGCATGTGTGTCAATTCTCGAGCCATCAATAAAATAATAGTCAAATAACATTTTCTAATCTTTGCATTGGGCGATATGCTAGATATGATGGTGGGGGCACAAATTTTCTCCAAAATCAATATGTACAGTTGTTATAAACAAAAATATGTGCAAGAAGGCAATGAATTGAAGACCGCCTTCAAGAACAGGGATAGCCTATAATAGTCGCTCGTGGTGTCTTTTGGTCTATCAATGCACACAGCACATTCATGTATGCGATGACCTAGGTCCTGCAACTTTTTATCAATGCCTTGTTATCTACTTTAACCACTTAGTGATTTATAGTATATCCAGAAGGGAGCATCTTAATCACCTTTGTGAAGTTTTTGATCTTCTAAGATGCAAAAAGTTGTACACTAAATGAAGTGTCACTTTATGACACCTATTATCTTTATAGACTTCATCGTGTAAAGAGTGGAAGTTTTATGCAGACCCCTTCAAGATCTCTGCCATCTAGGAATAGCCTACATTGAAGAACATTTATGATGTGCTTAACTTTTATGGGTTCGTAATATCCTACCATAAGTTCATTCATGATTTCAGCTCAATTACCAATCTCATTACTAATATTTTCAAGAATAGCGAGTTTCAATGGACTCCTTCCACTGACTGAGCTTTTCAAGTGATTAAGACTCAACTTGTTGAATCCCCAATCCAACAACTTTTAAATTTTAAGGTTTTTGTGGCATCTTATGAAGCTTCCAACATAGCGATCGAAAAAAAGTTGAGTCAGGAGAGCCTCTTTGTCACACTCTAGCAATAAATTAAACTACGCAACAAAGGTATTCTACTTATGACAAGAAATTTTAAGCAGTCGTACAGGCACTACGATGTTGGCATCACCACCTCATAGCGAATGAATTTGTGTTATACCAAGATCCCTAGGTACTTATATTCTTAAATTTCCAAAAGAATTTGAGGGCTTGACATGTGAAATGAGCAATTTTCCTCTAGGAGTACACATTATTACTCAAGCACAATGTTAGAGTCGATAAGCCTGTTGATGCCCAAAGTCAAATGTATGTAATATTATTGCATATGATATAATTCAATGTTCTAAACTTCGACATCATGTAGTCTGAGTATGCCGGCTGATAAGGACTTTGGGACCATTTATACTAGGCCAAGGGATGGACCCTCTCATGCTGCCCAAAGTACCAATTTCTTATGGGTTACCTTATTAGAGATCCCAAGTTATTAGGGATAGCAATTTTATATGAAAATTGATGAAAAAGGAATGTAAGATTTAGGCTACTCATAAGTTTAAATTGTTGCTTCCATAACATGTTAATCCCAACTCGTTGCTAGATACAGCCAACTCATAGTTCTATTATGAAAATAAATAAACAACTGCAGATTAACAAGAATAAGATTATCATATTCAGATTCATAAATTTAAAAAAAAAAAGTAGAGAGGCATCACAAAATTTTATGGTGCAACCAATTAGGGCTCAGCAAGAAGCCAGTTCATATAATTACCTTACTGGAAGTTAACAAAGGGACACAGGAAAAGAAATATTGAAAAGATAATGAGAGAGAGAGAGAGACACTGTATAGTGCCTTAAACACTTCATGCAGCCCAGCCTCTAATGAGGTATCAGCTTGCTTTCCTCAGCGAGAATGAATGATGAAAATGTGTAGCTCCACAAAACATTAACTTGCATATTTACCTCCGATAAATAATTAGTAGTCATGTGACGCTTAAATATCACTCAAATAATATCATTTTAGAACGAAAATTGATAATTTCCTATAGTGTGATCTAAATATGTTGTAAAATTAAATCCAAATAACATTACAATAACATTGAACAAAATGCCCCCTTAAATAAACATATGACAACATCTGATCATTCAGATAACCTTAAGCTCAATATGTAACCCATGTTATTTTCATGCATCTTTTATACAAGAGATCTTCCAAATCAGAACAATGAAAATAATGGCCAAGCCTCTATTGAACGACACGTCAAACAGAAACTGACCGATCTATACAGAGTCGCAAGAAATCTTCACCACAAAAAATTAAAAAACTCATATTATAGAACATTGAAATCCATCAGGAGGCATTCAAAACCAACATAGGACTATGACAAAGAGGAATACCTGCTTGTCATATATGTTGAAGTAGATATTGAACAGGTACCCAAGGCCGAAGAGCGAAGAGAGAAGCAGCGTATTTGTCATCCACTGGCCTTCTCGGAGCTGTCGCTGGCGCTCTCCGGAACGCTATCAGGTACGGAGCTCGCCTCACAGATAGATTCCTGGCAACAGCACTCACCGGGGAACCAGGATGCCGCTCATGGCGCCCCCTCTTCCAATCAAGAAGGCCGTAAGCTTCGTCGCACGGACAGCGGCAGCTAGAGACACGAACAAGGGGGGAGAAAGAAACCGTCACAGAGGGAGCGGGCGGCGCTAGGAGGAGGTTAGGGGAGGAGAGGGAGAGAAGGGGGAAAAATGGAGCCGGCAGTTTTACTGATGGTCGGACACCGGCTGGCGGCGCAAGGTGGCCGGCAGGCGGCGCAAGGTCGGCGGGTGGTGGCCGGCCCGGCTTCAGCTGCGACTTGCGAGAACTAGCGCGAATAGGCGGTAGAATTAGCGCCAGGCCCGACGCTGAACTGGCTCTACCCTATCTTCGACAGAGAAGGCAAAATTTTCCCGCCTAGGTGAAATAATATCACTGTAGGTTGGAATCGACGCTAATAATTATTATTTTTGGTGCAGAACATTTAATAATATCAGCTAAATTCGATGCTAATTATTATTATTATTATCAGTGCAAAATCCAATATTAATAATTATTATTAGTATCAAGATAAAATTCGATGGTGATGATAATTTTCAGCTTCGACGTAGTATTTCGTCAAAATTTACAGCCAAACACTAAGCCGAAGATAACACACTTTTAGCCTCAATAAGTAATTTGATGTTAATATTGCCTTTTCTTATAGTGTCTTTTTAAAAAATAATTTTGAAATATTAGTATTATATTTTTAGTTTTAAATCTTTAAAATATATAAATAGTTCAAATTAATAAAAAAATATTTAAATTTCACATTTTGTATCGAGAAAAGGTCAACAAAACTATAAGATTTTGCAAAAAAAAAAGGTCGAAATTATAGTGTTTTTATAATCTCAGGGCAAAAATTAAAATTTTTTAAAAGTTAAAATCAATTTGCAATGTCCTCTCGACCTCAGGAGGTGGTCAAAATTTACCCTAACTAAAATTGCACAACCATTACGCTTTTCATCAAGCCATTCAACATGCATTATGATTGTTTTTCTTATTCTCACACAAAATTCATTATGAGAATGTTGAGCAGAGCTGGATGATGCCTGTTATGCTTTTTGAGATCCTTCTAAGCTTTGAGAAGTTTTTTATGTGCACAATGTGTGCCACGTCATCCATCTGCACACAAATAAAATTAAGCCACGTGACATGACGGGCTGCTTCAAATATTATATAGCACTGATTTTTTGCTATGTAGCACTAATTTTTTGCTGCGTAAGTCTACATAATATTGATACCTTGTTATTTGGAAGTACGTAGCACTAATTTTTTACTACGTAGTACTGACTTTTCCTACGTAGCACTGATTTTTTGCTACGTAGGAGTACATAATATTAACATCTTGTTATCTACATAATATTACGTAGTTCTATATAGTAAGAAGTTAGTACTATGTAGCAAGAAATTAGTGCTACGTAGCTTCAAACAACAAGACGTTAATATTATGTAGTCCTACGTAGTAAAAAATCAGTGTTACGTAGCAAAAGACAGTACTATATAGCAAGAAATTGGTGCTACGTAGCTTCAGATAACAAGACGTTAATATTATGTAATCCTACGTAGCAAAAAATCAGTGCTACGTAACAAAGTTATTTATTTACTTTTGTCCCCCTTAAAGTAAACTTTATTACATATTTTGTCTCCAAAATTGTTACATCAAAATTAATGGCCAATGTTTAAAATAACTAATATTTAAAATAACAAATATTTAATGGCCAATGTTTCATCCCCAAAGTTAAGGTCACAGGAATATAACGGGAATGAGAGAAGAGGTTTAGTTTTTAAATAATCATTCAAAGTTAGGGGATAAAAATAAATAGATAACTTTGGGGATAAAATATGTAATAAAGCTTACTTTATGGGTGACATAAGTAAATACCCCTAAAAATTAATAGTTGTGTTGATAAAAAAAAATTTAAATAAAAAAATTTAATTTAAGCAATACGTATGAGTGATGATGTAATTTATTGTTCAAACTGTGTAATTATACCATCCTAACATTGACAATGGAGGTAGAATCTGTAATTATTATTGCGTAAACTAATATGATTATAACTAATACATATTTTTCTAAAAGTCAATTTGATAAACATACGTATTTTGTTTATATAACATGTGGATGAGTAATGAATGTTACACAGTTTGAACACAGAGCAAAATATTTCCGGAACACAGAGCAAAATATTTCCGTAACACTCATAATAATTTGCATTAAAAAATTTATTATGAAATTGATAGCTAGAATGAGGGTATCAAATGATTTGAGTAAAATGTTGGCTATACGTACATACATTAATATTTGAAATATCTTACATATATATAGTATAAACTATGGTTAGTAAAATATTTAGGGATAATTACATCCAGGTTCCTGAATTTAATGCTTAATAACGCACAGGTCCATATTTTTTAAATTATTAACATCGAGGTGCTTGAGTTTTAATAAAGCATCAAATGAGCCTTTTTTAAAATTTGTTATTATTATTATTATTTTAAAATTACCATTATACTCGTAGACCTCTCTGTCTCCTCCTCGCCTCTCTCTCGGGAATCGGGAGGAGAGAGAGAGGCGGCCTCTCTCTCCTCTCCATCCTCGCGCGCACAGGCAGTGGAGAGGTGCCTGTTCGGGAGGAGAGAGAGAGGCAGCCCCTCTCTCCTTTTGATCCCTGTGCACAGGAGACGGCCACGGACCCGGAGAGAGAGAGAGGCACATGCCGCGCGGCGGCCCGACTTGCCGACGGCCGCGCGGCGTCGCCTGTGCATGGGATCAGAAGGAGAGAGAGGGAGAGGCAGGGATGAAAGAGAGAGAGGCAGAGAAGTATAATAGTAATTTATAAAAAATTTAATAATAAAAAAATTTGAAAACTAACTCATTTGATAATTTATTAAAACTCAGAGATCCCGATATTATAATTTAAAAAAAAAACATAGATCTGTACATTATTAAGTGTTAAACTCAGAGAACTGAGCGTAATTATCTCAAATATTTAATTCAAAACTTAAAATTAAGTATGCAAATAAATCAATCCCAATCTCAACCGCAAGAACATTTTGTCAACTCTACATCAACAGAAATCCTTATTTGACTCGGAAGGTCAAGTCATTTAAAAAAAAATTATTTTACAAATTTGATAAAAAATTATTTTAATATTAAAAATATGTAAAAAATAAAATAAAATTAATTTTAATATTAAAATTTATATTAAATATAAAATAAATTTAATTTTTAATATTAAATTTAAGTTAAATGTGAAATAAAATTATTAAAATTTATAATAAATTTAAAATATTAATAAATAAATTTTTTCAAGGTAACCGTAGGAAAATTGATGTTAAATGATATATAAATATGATAGAAAGGCTTTCATATTGAGAAGGAATAATCTTCTGTAAATGTTAGAATAAAAAAAAAGTACTTGCACAAAATTTATTGGAATTTAATATCCTTTCTTATAACTTTCAATAGAAGGTGGGCAATGGCATGCAACTTAAGAGACATTTAATTTAATATTATTATAATATAATACAATATTATTTATAAGTCTTAGTATTTAAATATTATTTTTTTAAATAATAATTACATATTTTTTTACAAAATTACTAGATACAAAATTAAATAATTATTTTTTATATTAATCAAATAACAAATACAGATGTGATAGTGCAATTTGTTATATTTTTTACTCAATATTATAGAAATACCTAGAAAATAATGACACTACTATCCAAAAAAAAAAAACTAATTTTATATCCCGTGAAAGACCGAGTATGACGTAATTGATATAAGATCCGTTTTACATAAAATCTCTTCCCCTAAACCACGGAAATCCAAATATTCTTCTATTTCAGCCACTTCAATTATTGTAATTCCTCGAATTCATCTTGACACAAGTTTATATTAGCTAACTACATTCCTATTGATCTGAAACTTCTGCTGCACATCACCTTTAAAAGCACCTTCACATGTGAGCGGAAGTAGTGCACTCAAATATCTTTCTTTTCATTTTCTTCTCATTTCAACCATCATTTTCTTGAATCTTAGATAACAAAACGAGCAAAAAAATTAACCAAGCAAGGGTTGATTTTTATTAACCTTTTCTTATAAATAGATCATTGGGGAACATTAGGGTTCAAATTTCAGAACTTAGCTGTGATTCCAAGTTAAGCTTATAGTAATCAACTGAACTAAAGTTTTAAACTGACTCAGGATTTTTTTTTTTTTCTTATGCCACCACCCCTTCCCTCCATTTTCACCTTACTCTCATCTTCCAACAACTACTATACCACTTTCTCCTCCCAGGCTCCAACCTCTCCAGCTGAATATAGAGAAAGGGGCAAGGAAGCTAGGGACAAGAGGTAAGAGAGGAAAGGAGAGAAAACCCTAAAAATATGGCAATGAGAAACAACAAAATTCCATCAGGGGAATATAAGATGCAAAATTCAGTAGTCTTTGAAGGCACAGATTGAAAATTTCAGTGGGAAAAAAAATATACGAAAATTAGTTTCTAAAATCACAACAATAACCTTTCTCTTCCTGAGGACAAGCAATAAGCAGATTTCCCAAAGAATAAAACCTACAGGAGCGCACGATTAATTCTTCTGCGAGAGATGAAAATATAGAAAAGCATGCAAAACCTTTCAAGCGGTCTTCGGCTTAGTTCTTGTGACCCTAGAGTAGAGGAAAACTCCAGCTAGTGCAACTCCAGTCCCTGAAGAAATTCATTCAGATGAGGTCAAATTAGATATTTTTCATCTCTGTTGAATGAAGATGGAAGAAAGGTAATGATGATGAATATATAATTACCAAGAGAATTGATGGGAGAAACTGGGGTTCTGAAGAAGAGAACGGAGGTCACAATTACAACCACACGTTTTACGCAGTTTCCAACGGAGTGGGTGACAGGAGAAACTCTTGACAGAATCATATATGAAACCTGCAAGAAAGTTGCAAACAAACATTAATGAAAATAAAGGCAATGCAATTTGGAAACTCAAAATAATTCCTTAAATTTACATGATTAGGAATCAGTCTGATTTTTTTTTTTTTTTGTTGTATATTGTGTTAAAATTTTGAAATCAACTAGGCAATTTTAAAGGATTGGAAATCAGCTTAAATTTTTTGACTCAGAATAATACTTAATCAAAATGGAAATGATTCAATTCAATATATACATAAGCATATTTGCTTGGACTTTTACATTGTGCCATAAGTTCTGCAGTTAGCAAGAATTAACAATGACAAGTTTCACCCAAAATTGTGTAACCCAGCCCAAACCGGCACCTAATAGGCGGCATGGAAACAAAATTGAACCGATGGGGTGTCAGGGTTTTAACTCGTGATAGGTTGAGGTGGGTCCAGAATTTGACCGACCAGTCCCAACCCAACCTGACCTATTTATTCATATTAATATGAGCCAAGTCTAACATCTTGTATGTAAGCATTGTTCTTGTCATATGAGGTGAGTAATGGATGTAATCATGAGCATGACAAGTGACACAACTATTTTAGTTTGTTAAATATGTTAAAAGTCCTGTAGTTTCAAAATATTTACATTGTGGCTTATTGTTCTTGTCAATTTTTAGTCAAATTTCCTAGTTTAAAACAAGCCTCTATCATACAAACATGGCAGGGCGAGACAGGGCGGGTAAGGTTCCGCAAATTTTCCCGCAGGTGGTATGCATTTGTTCAAACTGCCACGGGTTTGGGGCAGGAATGGGGCAAGATAATATCTAATGAGACAAGTTAAGAGTTTACCACATACTGCCCAAACCCATCCCCTTGCCATGCCTAGACAGTCTAAGGTATAGATACATATTCTCATTCAAGACCTACAACTGGTAACTGGCTCGAATTAAGCAGAAAAAATAGACACAACTGACTCAAATCATTCTCGAGTCAAAATTGACTCAATTCCAACCCTACATAAAAGTGAGATTAGGGAAGGGGAAACCCTCATTGCGCAGGTACTATATATATCCTTTCCAAGTTAAATATGTGCCAAAATACTTTGGGCCATCTAGTACCAGAAGACAGGCTTATGTAAATATGATATTAGCAGCATATTTCAATTAGCACAGCACTGGAGCAACTCCTCATCAATTTTTTGGCCCTCAAATTTTATGTCAAATCATAAAAACTTTACCCATACCAAAGAAAAAAACAGATGAGAAGCCTTGCCTGTTGATAAGCATGGAAGCATAATCCAGCAATTAGGGATCTCAAATATATTTGTTTAAGATTCAGACCCTGCAAAAGGAAGAAAGCCGCATGAGCAATAGCACACGTTAACCAAAAAAAGCATACATTATGGAAATTAATCCCTCCTTAATCCAACTAGGTATGACAAAAATCAATGCTTAACACACCAAACTGGACCGGATCCAGTCTAGTTGATGACAACCTTTCCAGTCTGATCCCAAATGGATCGGATTTTGGAAACATGGTTCCAAACTAGATCCAAAATCTAAATTTAAATTTAAATCATCATTTTTTAAAACAATTACCTTCATTTAAGAGAATATTTTTGGTGTAGAAAGTTTCAAATTCAGGATCTTCGGCTGCACGGATTTCTTGGGAAACAAAGTCATAGGCGCGTAGGTTCAGAGCCAGACCGACTACCCCAATAGCACTCACGTACGAAGGTATTTTCTACGGTGGCTCCATGAATAGCACATAGCAGAGACCATTATTTAATAGAGCGCAATAGAAACAAAGGATTCTGACCCCACCTAGTGGGACAAAGACTTAGTTGTTGTTGTATCTTTAAAAATATTTACCAATTATTAATTACAATACAACTCGATAAATAAAAAAAGGCACCAATTTTAAGAAGATAAGGGTATTTTGTTCTTGTAATTAACGAGGATATGTTTTGCAATCGCTTCCTCTTCCACAGAACTATTATCTTCGAACCCATCTATGATGTTTATTTATTGGTTTTGAGATTATGCTTCAAAGTTCAAACCAGCCCTTCAAACATATTAGAATGCACAATATGGACTCCCAATCATCAATTATTTTCCTGCCCTGGAGAATACTGATTGGAGACAAACCATTGATGCTTGAGATGTATGTCACGTGCAATCTTGGATAATTCGGGATATTATTTAGCTGAATCTTTCCATCAATTTAGGAGATACAACTTAATGTCAATCTGGACTCCCAATTGCAGATAAAATTATTACTTGTTCAAATTTGCCATTGGTGGTGTGTCGCACCAGCCCCGTTGGCAGCTGACTTTCTCTGATCAAAGCCATTGTCAACATAGATCCATGCAATCATGCTATTATTGATTTGAGAACGCTAAATATTCTTGTCTTTTTTAGGGATAGGTACCTCTTGCTACCCTACATGAATGCATGTGCCCTATTCATTTAAATACAAAAAAAAAAAACAGTGGTGAGCAGAAGAAGCTCACATTTTTTGGTCATCAGTACCTCTCAAAGAAATAATTATATTCAAATAAAAAACATCCTGGAGTTTCACCTATTTGGCAATGGTCTAGTAAAGAAGCAACAGAATAAAATTTAGGAAATATTTCAGAATATTTTCTCAATATAAGACAATCTTGGAAACAAAATAAATTAAATTATGGTCTATTCTAAATTTTATGAATTTTTGAAATATCTAAAAGGGACAAGAAAAATATATAGATGTAGGTTAATAGCAACCAGAAAAAAATTACAGCAAAAAATCAATTGATAAAAAATTATCACTAAAATGTTGTTGGGAAAAAATTATAACATGGCATGCACAACGAATACGAAAGAGAGCATCATTTAAAATTATTTTTAAATGTTGTGTACATGATTAGTAACAAAATATTACTAAAATCTAGATGCATTATCTTAGGCTAATTGACAATACTTTATTTTCAATACAATAACCTTATAAATGTTGAAAATATATTTACATATTGTTAAACTATTGTGTAACTCATTTGGAACATTAGACATTTTTGTATCCCTATTATTCATCAATCCAAGGGATAATATAGATCCATATATACTAGTCTAATATCATATGTTATACAAACTCCACATAAAATAATTCTTAAATATTTAATTAAAGCAAGTTTATATCCTTGACACAATCAATTCTTTTCTCAATAGAAGTCAAGATATATGTTGATATGTAAACTATAAAAATTGAATAACATTATCAACATAACCCAATTTTATACATTGTGAAGGTTGTCCGTATCTTACTAAAAGAACATTTCTCCTTTTCACAAGGTATAGTTTCCAATGTATACGGACAAGTACTTATAACTATACCAAGAAAAAAAAAATTGTTGAAGTTTAAAAAACCTTTTGAAGAAAAAGTGGTACTTATAGGCTATGAAGCACAAGTACGATACGGCGATACGAATACGATACGATATGAATATGGATATGACAATACGACAAACTTAAAAAAAATAGGATACGGATACGTCAAGATACGACTGTTATATATGTGTGTATAATGTGTTATATTCACATATTTAAAGTGTAGTTCTATGATAGATAAGAATAACTTATATAAATTATTGCTATAAATTTCAAAAATATTTTTTAAATTTTCTTCAAATTAATTATATTTTTTCAAATATTTTTTATATCACTTAAAATAATATTATGAATAATTTAACTTGAAAAAATAAAACCATTTTTCAACTATTGAATTTCAAAAAATTTAAATTTAAAATAATATCATAAATTTTGTTTAATTATTTTTCAACTTATCAGATTATCTATATGAAATAAGAGTTTAAATATATATCAGTAGATTAGTTTCATTTTCAATTTAAATTTAATTCAAATCAATTAACTTGATACAAATATGTTGCAATTAATAATACAGATGCTGTGACATAAACTAAGATATACTGATTTAATTAAAGTATATGTATATATATATATGTTCTCTCTCTTCAAATTTTTGATTAAATAAATAAATAAAAATTTAAAATCTTATCTTTTTTTGCAATATGAGCTTGATTAAAGTAAAAAAAATGTGATCAACGTTCAAAAAAAGCAAAAATAATATTAGTTAAGGTAGAAAAAGTTGAAATGTCATTAGTATCTGTAAGATCATAAAAAAAAGTTAGCTAAAGTAGATGGCGCAGCTACTTGTGGATACTAAATCTTTTTCTATTGCCGAAACACTAGCGTGCGTAAAAATTTTTGTGATCCCAATTGCACAGCCCAATATATATCTCTCAATTTTAGCATCCAAATATGTGCATAAGCTGTACTTTATGCATGAAATTTTTTTATTTTTTATTGTGCACACTGAACTGACTGTTTTAATATTTTTTTTCTCTAACCAGAAGTATCTAAAAGTGTCGGATAAGTATTGGGGAAGTATCGGATAAGTATCGGGGAAGTATCGGATAAGTATCGAGGAAGTATCGGGGAAGTATCGGATAAGTATCGGGGAAGTATCGGATAAGTATCGAATTTTTAAAAAATAGAAATAAAAATTGATACGCCATGTGGCGTATCGGATACGTATCGATAGAGTATTGGGGAGTATCGGTATTTGATACGGATACGATACGAATACGTTAGGCTTCATAAAGTATCGGTACTTCATAACTTATAGGTTGTCCTTTTAAAGTTAAAAAAGTCAGAAAGTAAAAAAAATAGAAGAAAAAATAGCAATCAAAGAACAACGGTCAAAATGGCCTCGCTAGTGGTGCCTGGCAGTGAGTTGGACAAGGGCGCAACTCACTAGCCTCGCATTCAAAAATATTTTCACATGCCCTCTCACTAAATTTGAAATTTAAATATAAAAAAAGAACCAATTACAGTGCAATTGGGCTGATTCCTATTGTTTCTAGTTCCCAAAAGATGGGAACTGATCCAGTCCAGTACCTAAGACCACAACCGACAAGACACGGTCTGGACGGACTAGTTCAGCTCCAAATTAACAGAGCCATTAAACATCACTAATGGTGATCCATTAAGCATCCCTTGTGGCAAGTGCACATAAGCAAATGTGGAGAGGAAAAAGCCGAATGACCATGGTTGTATAGATGATGGTAACAATCAGAACTCTAAAATCGCTCAGACTTGAATCGATGCAAAATCAATCAAAATTATTGAATCTAATCATGAATTGAACACAGTCATAAAATTGATTTCACATTAGTCTCTTTAGCAGAACAACTTCTACTTTTAGCAGTTGGATTTCACAAGAGAATTGAATAGACATCCATTAGTATGTCCCTTTGCATAACATCCACGAAAGCAATACTGGTTAACTAGCAGCAAATCTAATTTCAATCGATCACTTGAAAATCAAGTCAAGATTGCTTAATGCATACAAACACACATTATCGAGGCATTTCATCTCAAATAGATGGCATACTGAATTAGCCTTTGAGTTTGATTCCCCTCTAGCCCCTGTTTTGAATCATTTTTCACTAAAGTGCTTCCTAAAATTATGGTTCTAAGCTGGCTCATAATCAATAAATAGCCATAAGGAATAAAGGTCAAGCACAATTCCTATCCTAAATCCAAAGTCGAAAATTTCCTTTCAAATTAGACTAATATTAGCTCTAACTTTGTCGAGTGCATTCACAAAAAAGGAACAATCGAGTTGTTTTTTAATTCACTCACTCATGCAAAGAAATTAGAGCAATTATCTGAAAGAAAACATAGCAACATATTTAGGTTTATTCATGATGGACTCATCCCTTATATCCAACCAAGTGCATAAACAGGACAACTACACGCAAACTCACTCAAAGATGAAGAGTAATACTAAGTCATTGGTTTTTCATACTCACCGCGGACTGAATATATGATGGAGTGAACTTCACGCCATCCACAAAGAGTGTGGCTGGGGTTAAGAGGAAGAGTGACATAACTGTTATAATTGAGAAGAGGTTGATGTTGTCCAGGGATTCCTGTTTAACAAGACATTGATATTTCAGAATGCTATTGAAAAAAAGGGTGGAGAGAGTTCAAGCCAGAGCAGTTTCTCCCTATGACAACATTGTAAAAACCAATAAAGATAGATGAATAATTTGATATTGTATTTATGGTGGAAATATACCTCTTTCTTGACCATGACTTTTTTGCTAAGAACATTACGAGATTGGAAAGTCACATTTGAAGCCATAGCACTCCAAAATCCAGCCCTGATTACGATCAAAGCAAACTCATCAGTGAAACTCACATCTAGGTCAAAAAAGACAGATTTTTGAGCATTTCCTGAAAGACCACTGGATCCAGATAACAAGTTTAAAAAAGGAACACAACCATTTTTTTTATATAAACTTAAGAAAGATTACATGTGCTGCTTCCCAACAAAACTTATTCAAGACACTATCATACCAGTTAAAGGAAGCCTCAGTCATAGATGCTAGAGCCACACCACCAACAATTGGTACAAGAGAAAACAGAACCCAGACAGTAGGTTTCTGCATATATAATACGTATAAGACTATATAACCACCAAGAATTGCACAAGTTGCAAAATTTTTAAATAGATTGTTCTCGTGTTAGCACAGTGGCCAGTATCAGAAGTTGATTTTTACAAAATGTAAAGTATACTACTATTAGTACATTCACAAATAAAGAACATAAACCTTCACAAATCACATAAGAGTCATATGACTACCAATGAATTGATTTTGAGCACTTATCAGTAATACCCACTCTGCATAAAAACAATATGCAAATATGGAGATTCTACTCAATGGAAGAAAATTAATAGGGTTAAGAAATTTTCACCTCTCCCAAGAATATGGCAGAAAGAAGAACTGAGAAAAATGGTTCCATAGCCTTGATTGTATGTGTGAATGATACTGCAACTCTCCCAAGACTCATATTAGTGAAAAGGTTGCCTAATGTGTGGACCATTGCCAATGGAAGGATAGCTGCAAGCTGTAGACATTTGAATGCCATCATACAATTAGAAATATCAGCTAGCATCTAAGTTTCTGGTTTTATTGCTGTGTTAAGTAGATACAGAAATCAAAATACCTGAGCAGAAGAAACCTTAGGCCTTCTATAAAGATTTGTTCCCCACATAAAAAGGACCAGAGCAGTGCCAACTAGAAACTGACATGAAGTAATTGTTATGGGATATGGATAAACTTTAAGCACCTGTGAAGTGAAAAAAAAAGTCAAATACCTAATCTCCCCAGTCATCAAATATCAAAAAAAAAAAAAAATCTCAGCCAGGAATGAAGTAAATTTCCGTGATGTAACTGTTTGATTGAGATCTCCAGTGTTTTGATATGGAATAAAGCAGTTACTGTATAAATTGCTTTATGTTTCACTATTATATGTTTCCACTAGCAATAAATTCCTGTATGGCGACATAAAAAAAACAGTGAGAGTTCCTTATGTTTCTTGTTAGGAACGGTGCATGGTTCAACTAGTCCTTCAACATTCTTTGTCCATGAAAAGGTCAAAAAAAAAAAAAAGTACAAGCCAAGGATGGAAGAACAGTGTACTGTGGTATGGCTTTCTCTTAAAGCTGATATCAAGTTGGGTTCAAGTGAGCAAGCCAAACTCAAACTCAAAAAACTTCGAATTTGGCATGGTAGATTCGAAACAATTTTGTTTCTAGCCAGCTCAATATGATTTCATCAAAATTTCGAGCCAACTCAATTTTACATTGAAGTTAGCTCACACTTGAATCTGCCAACTCAAACGAAAGCCAAAGTCACTGTAGATAGTATTTAATGTTGTTTCACTTAAATTTGTATCAATATTTAATTCAAATTAATGAAGTCCTTAACGAATCAATTCAAATTATTATGTTTAGCTTGATCAAAAGTAATCACATGCCATGGCATAGTCTATACAGTGAGAAGGATATGGTAAATAAGATATAATGGATATTTAGAATTCACTCCCATACAAAGAGACTAAAATAAGAGAAACAAAGAAAAAAAAAAAAAAACTCCCTTGATATTCCAAAATTCGAACCATGATAGTTGGGAAGTACGGCATAGACTTCAAGAAGATACTCATAATATGTAAGACAAACCAAAGGCACAAAGATTATATATGTGTGTGTGTTTGTATATGTATAATGAGGTATTTTATATATATAAAAATGTTGTTTATTAATAACATGAGTGCCAAGTCGAATCAAATCCAGTTTCGAACACCCCCAAATTCGAAAATAAACTCAAAATCATGTTCGAGCTAGAACTACGGGCTATGAACTCCTAAAGTGATTTGAAATACTCAATATGATTTCAATTCCACTCAAATTTGACCATTTTTGGAACTAGTTTTGAGCTTCGATAATTCTTATAACATTTACTCTCTCTATGGCATAAATGATAAAATGATAATAGCTAGAACGTTAAACATGTAGTGATGGTATGCAAACAAAAGCATAAATTTGGGAATCACTGTTACAAATTGAAGTGCTGAATGTTAAAGAAAGATACACAAAAGCAATTGAAAATCAATGTATATGATTCATTAATTAACAAAAAATAGCTAAGTCTTAATATTGAATTTAGTAATTTGGAAAATTCAGTATTGAAGGATTCCTTCTATTGAAACCTAATTATCTAAGGATGAAAGTTGCCAGAGTATTACAAAGACTAAATGGCATTACCAACCATTCATATAATCTGTCTTGTTTTGAATGAAGTTTTCCAAGTGTCGTTTTCTCGAATGCGAACTTGGTGATATCCTGACTTGAGATCAAGTTTAGTGAAGATGGGAAGGGATACCTATTTTTTATTATGATTTTATTTAAGGCCCTATATTCCATACAAAATTGCCATGTTCCATTTTTCTTTGGAACCATGACGATAGGAGATCCACATAGAGAAACACTTGACATGATTACTCCACTATTGAGCTATGCTGTGACTTACTTCTTTATCTCCTCATTTTTCACGACGAGGTTTCAATGCATACCGACATTTTAGAGATGAGTTGAATTTCATGCTCAACTGCTCTCTTTAAAAGAAGACCTTCTGGTTCTTGAAAAATAATGGAGTATTCTCTTAATAATTCTTGAAGCTTGTTTTCTTTCTTCATGAAAGATAAGAAAAAAACATTTCTATCCGACTTCTCAGAACAAATGAAGAGAATCATAAATTTTTGATAAGTATTGATTACTCATTTGACTTGCCATGCTACCACCAAATCTATTATCTTGAGATCTACACTATAGTTGACTAGCAAATTCTTGTCATCTTTAATGAAATTGTATTGTTGTGCTTTTCGATAGAAAATCACATCTTGGTCCCATAAGTATGGACTCCCAAAAATAACTTGATATATGTCTAAAAGAACTACTTCACACACTACTTCATCAATATAATCTTTGATGATGACAAAGCATAGGTACACAGTATCTCAATCTTTAGACTAGCTCCTTTTGTATCCACCCAAGAGGATAGAGATTTGGGTAAGGAGAAGTCTCCAATCCAAATCTCTTGATAAGACTTGCAAAAATAAGTTTTTTTTTTTTTTTTCAAAATCAATGATAGCATTTACTACTTCTTGCTAACTTGAATGCGTAAGGTAAATAACTCAACATGCTCATTGGAGCTAGTTAATGAGCTCTTCTCTATCCCCTTCAACAATTCCATCAAGGATAGAGTTGAGTCCGGTTGGTTCACCAACCCCAATGTTTGTTCTATCTCAAGAGTAATAGCTATCTTTTTTTCCCATATTCACATATTTTTTAAATTTTTAAGGAAAATTCTAAATATACCTTTCAACATTCTTCTCTTGTGTGACAAGAAATTGTACAATGGTCATAAAACATCTTAGATTTAGCAATATAAATTTTGGAAGTGGTACCTTTTGAAGAAGAGTAATTATTGATATCATTCTTTTTGAGAGTTGAACTTTCTTGGACCTCCATCTTATAGCTTTTCTCCTTGCCTTTTTGTTCTTCCTTTCGATTGCCATGGCAAAGCCACTTGCTTGGCTTATGTCATTGATAGGAAAAAGACTAAGCTCGTTGGCAATGTTAAGAGTATAAACCCAATGTGTATTTCATTATAGTAGATATTTCCTTTAATGATATACCCAAAAAATTGCTTGCCTTCAACTTTCTATAATGTATTCTTGTACAGTCTGGCATTGCCTTTGATGAAGACTATGCCACTTCTTCCATCTATCTTCTTCATATCTCAAAAGATAGAACTCTTAGCAAATTATCTTTTTGAAATTCTCTTAGGGCCTGTTTAGTGCGAGGACCAAAATCAAGGCTAAAATGGAACTAGTTTAAAAAAAACAATAATAATAATAAATAAATTTTTTTAATCATTCAACACAAATTTTAATATAAAAAAATATTATTTTATTTCACATACTCAATAAATTTCAATAAAAATATCAACTTTATTTCACATCCTAGACCAGAATACTAAATTCTAGTATTTTAGTCTAGGATGTGAAACAAAATTGATATTTTTATTGAAAATTATTAAGTATGTGAAATAAAATAATATTTTTTTTGGACATTTACATGATAGACACAGAAATTGGACTAATTTACGAATTTCACCATAAATCTCAAAATATTATAGTTATCACATCTAAAAACAGCTATTTTTTTCATTTTTCACATCCTGCAGTAAATTCTATTAGAAGATTTAACCATAGTTAAATCTCAACAAAATTTCAGTCATTGATCGCATCATTTAACCATTGACCTTCATGTTAGGGCATCGCGGAGCTGCATTGGTTCCGGCAGCAGCGTATTCACGAGAGGTGGCAGCGCAACGTATTCATGCGAGGCGGTAGCGTATTCTCGCGAGGCGACAACGTATTCACGCGATCTTCACTCTGCTATTTGCATCTTCTTCTTATGCGGGCATCGCGAACGGGCATCAGACCTTTCTAAGGCCAGCGACGATAGAACTTTGAAGCTACAGAAAGGTCCGATGCTCGCTCGCGATGCCCGCGTAAGAAGAAGATGCAAATAGCAGAGTGATACTCGCGTGAATACGCTATCGCCTAGCGAGAATATGCTGTCGCATCGCGTAAATAAGCTACTGCCAGAACCAATGCAGCTCCGCGGTGCCCTAACATGAAGGTCGATGGTTAAATGATATAATCAATGAGTGAGATTTTATTGAGATTTAACTATGATTAAATCTTCTGATAGAATTTATTACAGGATGTGAAAAACAAAAAAATAGTTGTTTTAGATTTATCGTGAAATTTGTAAATTATCCTAATTTCTGTGTCCACCATGTAAATATTCCTATTTTTTTATATTAGAGTTTGTGTAGAATGATTAGAAAAATTTATTTATTATTATTGTTATTTTTTAAACTAGTATCATTTTGGTCTTCGCGCCAAACATGATGGTGGGGGCAACATTTTCTCCAAAATTGATATGTGCAATCATTATAAACAAATACAAGTGTGAGAAAGTGATGAATGGAAGATCACTATTAAGATCAAGGATGGCCTATAATAGTGGCTCATAATGTCTTTTGGTCTATCCAATGCACCCAGCACATTCATACATGTGATGACCCAAGTCCTATGACCTTTTATCAATGCTTTCCTTGTTATCTACTTTAAGAACATCTTGATTTATAGTAGATCTAGGAGGAAGCACTTCTGCAATACGAAAAGCTTTACACCAAAAAACTGTCACTTTATGACACCTATTATCTTTCTAGACTTCATCGTGTTAAGAATGGAAGTTTTACGCTAACCCCTTAAAGATCTTTGTCATCTAGGAATGGCCTACATCGAAGAACAATCACGATGTGCGCAGCTTTCATAGTTCAGCTTCGTTCTACCATAAGTTCATTCACGGTTTCGACTTGATTACCGATCTCCTTACTGATTGTTTAAAGAATAACGAGTTTCAGTGGACTCCTACCACTGACTAAGCTTTTCAAGTGATTAAGACTTGACTTGTTAAAGCTCTAATCCAGCGAATTCTGAATTTTAAGATCTTTGAGGTATCTTATAAAGCCTTCAATATAGGGATCATAGGAGTGTTGAGTCAGGAGGGCTTCCTTGTCACATACTTTAGCAATAAATTAAACGAAGCGCAACAGAAGTATTCTACTTATGACAAGGAATGTTAAGCGATCGTATAGGCACTACAATATTGGCATCACCACTTCATAGCCAACAAATGAGTTGTACTCTAAATTTCCAAAAGAATCTAAGTGCTTGACATGTGAAATAGGCAGTTTTCCTCTAGTACACATTTTTACTCAAGCACAATGCTAGAGTCGACAAACCTATTGATGCACAAAGTCGAATGTCAGTAATATTATTACATACGATGCAATTCAATGTTCCCAACTATGATATCATGAAGTCTGAGTATGCCGACTATAAGGACTTTAGGACCATTTATGTCCAGCTAAGGGATGGACCCTCTCATGCTGACCTCAAGTATCAATTTCTTGTAGGTTAACTTGTTGGAGATCCCAAGTTATGCATCCTCAACTCGTCCCCACGTGATTTCTTCATTCAGAAGTTGCATGCTGGAGGTGTAGCTGACCACTTTACTAGGGACAAAACGGTAGCTATTGACGATGTTCAATATTATTGGCCACAATTACAGAAGGAAGTGGCACTATTCGTCCCTCTTTATTACATATATTAGGAAGCCAATGGAGGACAACACAATATTGAGTTATACATGCCCTTTCTCCATATAGTAGCATCCTTAGGAAGACCTAAGCACAATCTTCATGCTAGGTTTGCCTCATACTTCGAGACGGTATGACTGCATTTTTGGGATGGTGGATTGTTTCTCTAAGATGATCCATTTTATACCTTTTGAAAATGTGTCAAATGCCTTCACATTGTTACACTATTTATAGTTGAAATTGTCTACCTTCATGATCTTCCTAAAACAATGATCTTTGACAGACATAAAATTCATGAGACATTTTTCCGGGAAAAATTGGATATGAACTCTTATACTCCATTGCATATTACCTGCAAACCAATGACCAAACAGAGGTGGTAAATAGGAATTTAGGGAACTTATTATGTTGTCTTGTCAGATAGTGCCCTTCAAGTTAGAACTTAATCTTACATAAAAACTAAGTTCACTTTCAATAATTTTGTCAATCCTTTCACATATGAGTCCCTTCCAAATTGTAATTACAATCCTCACTTGCCATTAGACCTAGTTGACCTATCTCCTACCTATAAGATTAATGAATTTGCATCAGCATTTGCACAAACAAATATGAGTTTCACATGAAAATTAGGAGAAATTTAGCGATGAAGTATGACAAAGTTAAGGCTAAAGTTGATAAACATAGAAGGAATGATGAATTTACCTTGGTGGTTAGGGTACATTCAGAGCATTTCCCTTTGAGAACACACAAGCTAGTAGCTAGGAAAATAAGACCCTTCAAGGTACTTTGAAAAATTAATGAGAATGCCCATAAGTTATACATTCCATTGGAGCTGGGCATTAGTCCCCAATATAGTTGACTTCACTCACTACCTTGAGCCCACTATCAGTACCTGTCCACTTCCAGCCAGCTCTACTACTATACCACCCTTCCCTGCTTCTCCTCACTCCACCTCTAATAGCTTCTCTAACTCGAGACCGAGAGGTACATGACTCCACCAAAAGATGATGCAGGCACCACGCTTGGATCTCCATCAAGCTTGACCCATTCGATCCCCACATTGGGTCGACATATCACCGGGTCCTTAGTCCCGAAGAGTGTACTACTACAGCAGGAACAAGATGGAGTCACGAGGTCCTTGATTAAGTGATCTACAGGCTTTGTACTCAGAGTTTCTATAGGCATATTAATAGTTGCACTCAAGAAATCAAGTTTTTCACTATCAGGAAGAGTTGATGCAAAGCATTCCCGATATAGTTTTTGGCACCATGCTTGGATCTCCATCAAGCTTGACCCATTCGATCCCCACATTGAGTCGACATATCACCGGGTCCTTAGTCTCGAAGAGTGTACTACTACAGCAGGTACAAGATGGAGTCACGAGGTCCTTGATTAAGTGATCTACAGGCTCTGTACTCAGAGTTTCTATAGGCATATCAATAGTTGCACTCAAGAAATCAAGTTTTTCACCATCAGGAAGAGTTGATGCAGAGCATTCCCAATATAGTTTTTGTCAATGTTGTTGAGCGCAGCCTATTGTGATCTTATCATCATCATTATATACATCCTTTATTATTTTGCATTTTGTTTTGTGTACGTTTTCTTAATAATTTTATGTAGTTTGGGACTTTTTTTTTTTTTTTGAGGAGAGATGGTGAGGGAATTGTATTGTGAGCCTTTTTTGCGAGGAAGATTTTATGTAATTTTAGACTTATTTTATTGAAAGAAAGTTATTGAGAATATTTAAAATCAAAGCTCAATAATCTTCTTTAGTCCAACCCTCATCTAATCTTGACCATTAAATCATCTTACAGTGATCTAATTGTTGAGATTATTAGATTTCGGCTATCAATAGCCTATGGGAGAAAGATTAGAAGTTTTTTTGAGTACACACATTCCCAATTAGGGTTGAACACCCTTACCGCAAGCCCCTTGGAGCAGGCTGATATTGCTTCTCTTTTGTCTCGCCGTTGCTGCCATTGCCCTACGCTAGGGACGTAAATGAACTAAGCATTCAGTAAACAACTTAGAACTCAGTTCGATAAGGGCTCATTCATGTTCGATTCGTTAAGCTTAACGAACAAGTTTGAACATACTTTTAAAGACTAAAGTAAATAAAGGAGCTTGAACATACAGGTGTTCAATTCGTTAATGTTCATAAATTGTTCTTATAACTTTATAAATATATTTGATATAAGACTTAATTAGAGCTTAATTAGTAACTCATTTAGAGATTTGAGTATATGTTGTTTATTAATTTGAAAAAAAATGTTCATAAATTATGAATTAGCATGATAATGGGACTGTTCGTGAACTCATTAATGTACTTGATAATAGTTTGTTTATAATTTTTATATTCATTAACTCAAAAATATATTAACTTGTTTGCGAATAAATTAGATAGTTCGTCCATGAACTAAACACGAACCAAGCTCGAACATATCATTATGTTCACAAACTAAGCTCAAATAAACTGGGAAAAAGCTTGAGTCAAGCTCGAGTTCAACATTAATAAAGGAAAATGAATTTGAATAGGCTGCTACCTAGTTTAGTTTGTTTCATTTACAACCCCACCCCACACCACCGCCACAACTAGAGGCCGCTGCTACTGCCGATCTTTGCCGAATTAAGCCTCAATCATCTTGACATCAATCCACTTTAGGATTAAGAGATTTGAATCCCCTTGGGTATCTATTTGAAACCTCCTGTATTGATATATGAACTTGTGTTTTAGAGACAACATACACTTTCCTCTATATGCTTTTGATATGTGCTCATTGTCTGGTTGTTTAGTCACATTGTAAGGTTTTAATTTAAGTGTTTCTATTAAAGTTTTCAAAGTAAACTAGGGTTTATTTGGGCTTCTAACTACTATAAAAACCCCAAAAATCACTTAATTGGAGTCTCTAATTTAGCAAGCTTGAATGCTTATCCCTTTAGAGATTGAACCTTAATTTAGTATCATCCTTTCCCCCTCATAATTGCATGTGAATTCCACTAAACTTAGCCATTAGTACATGAAAAACATAAAATAGTTAGGGCTTTGCATCAAGAAGCATGTAGTTATTGATGAAAAAATGAATGTAAGATTTACGCTACTCATAAGTTTAAATTGTTGCTTCTGTAACATGTTAGTCCCAACTCATAGTTATATACAGCCAACTCATAGTTCCATTATGAAAAGAAATAAACAACAGCAGAAAAATTTATCTTACAAGAAAAGGATTGTCATATTTCACATCCATAAAAAAAAAGTAAAGAGGTGTCACAAAATTTTATGGTCCAACCAATTAGGGATCAGCAAGAAGCTAGTTCATACAATTACCTTACTAAGGCACCCAACTACTTGTTATTCAGAAGTTAACAAAGGGACACAGGAAAAAAAACATCGAAAAGATAATGCGAGAGAGAGAGAAACTGTATAGTGCCTTAAACACTTTATGCAGCCAAGCCTCTAATGAGGTATCTACTTGCTTTCCTCAGCGAGAATGAATGATGAAAATATCTCGCTCCACAAAACATTAACTTGCATATTTACCTCCTCTAAATTATTAGTACAATCATGTGACATTTAAATGTCACTCAATTTTGAGTGATATTTAAATTTTAGAATGGAAATTGATAATGTTTTACATCTCCGGAATGCCCTCTTAAATAAAAGTGTGATCAGTGTGATCTAAATATGTTATCAAACTAAATAAAAGTGTTTTACAGTGTGATCTAAATATGTTATCAAACTAAATAATTAACATCTCCAAATAATATTGCATAACATTACAATAATATTGAACCAAATGCCCTCTTAAATAAACATATGACAACACAGGATCATGCAGAATAATATTAAGCTCAATATGAACCATGTTATTCTCAGGCATCTTTTATACAACAGATCTCCCAAATCAGAACCATGAAAATAATGGCCAAGGTTCTATTGAACGACACGTCAAACAGAAACCGACCGCTTTATACAGAGTCTCAAGAAATATTTACCACAAAAATTAAAAAACTCATATCATAGATCATTGAAATCCATCAGGAGGTATTGAAAACCAACACAGGACTATCACAAAGAGGAAAAGTGGAATACCTGCTTGTTATATATGTTGAAGTAAATATTGAACAGGTACCAAAGCCCGAAAAGCGAGCCGAGAAGCAGCGTATTTGTCATTGCACTGGCCTTCTCGGAGCTGTCGCCTGCGCTCTCCGGAACGCTATCCGGTACGGAGCTCGCCCTCATAGAAAGATCCGGCCTCGGAGGAGACAAATCGGTGGCGTGCTCCCGACCTCCAATTCCTGGCGACAGCCCGCACCGGGGAACCAGGATGCTGCTCACGGCGCCACCTCTTCCAATCGGGAAGGCCGTTAGCTTCGTCGCAGGGACGGCCACAAGAGACCGCCATTTAGAGCTAGGATTAGCGACGGAGCTCCGGGAACGGGGAAGCGGGGCGGATGGCGAGAGGGCAAACGCTGCACTCTGCATTTTTTGGCGAACTCTTTTCTTGATTTTTCCTGCTCGCACGATCACAGTCGCTCTCCTTCAAGACCGGGAGGGTGGGTGCACAGGGAGGAGCAACAAAGATGAGAGCGTTCGGATTGCTTGTCCGAATCTTAAAGCGCACGTGGAGGGAGATGAAAGCAGCGGAGGAATTTTTTTGGGAAGGTCGATGGACAAAATTCGCGGAGCTTTCGAAGGCACGATCGCGCTGTTCGCTGTGGGCCCGCTAAGCCTGACCATTGGTCGGATCTACGTGGTATACAAACTGCATGCTTAGTTGGGGCATTAATTTTAAGTTAAAATAATTTTTTTAAGATTTTTAAAATTAATGAAAAATAAATTTATTTTAATATTAAAAAATATATAGAATGTGAAATAAAATTAATTTTAAAATTTAAAATTTATTTTAGATGTGAAATAAAGTTAATTTTTAATATTAGAATTTGAGTTAGATGTGAAATAAAATTATTAAAATTTATAATAAATTTAAAATATTATTTTTTCCAAAAAAAATGAGAGGCAACCAAACAAGGCTAAAGTATACACTAGAAGCACTAGTTTTGTTGAACCTAACAAAATATTTACTCATAAAAAAACAAAATATTTAAACTATTATAAATAAAAAATAAAATATTTAAACTTATTTTATATAAATATATTTTTTAACATACAAGCTTAACATTACAATAATTTTATTTCAATATAAGTCAATGTTATCTTTCAATCTCATATAGTTCATTTAACTCTAATAATTCAGATTGATTAAATCAAACATTAATCTTCGAATCATTTGAATCTTCATGTAAAAACTCAAAACAATATTCAATCAAAGGGAGTATGATGATGAAGAGATTCTTGTGCCCTGATTTTTCATTCCAAGTCTCACCTCTCATTATCCATCTCTCAAAATCTCTGTCAAATGATGAAGCCTTCATAAGTGGGACTACTATAATGAATACCTTGAGGAAAAGTAAGAAAATGTCAAATTAATGGCTGCAAACATATAATTAGGGGGGGTGCAACTTGATTCAATTCGAATTTTTTATAATTTCAGAAACTGGAACCGACTTGAATTCACTTAACCCGAACCAAACCTAAACCAAAGTTTTCTATTCATACCTGATTCCCACCATAAAAGTTATTTATAAATTTTCATTTCTCAATTTAATATTACTCAATTTAACTAAAAAGGTAAAACTTTAATGTGATTATATAGAAAAATTTAGATAAACACCACAATAGAATAAGAACTCAAATAAAATCCAATCAAAGCTGCACAACTAAATTAAATTAAAAATCACAACTAATTGATGAAGCTACTAAAATAATGATCCAAACTTAAAGAACTTAATCCAATTCGAGTCAATTAAGGTTACCCAAACAATAAGATCGAGAACCAACTTGAGTCGCCCGGTTTTGGTATTCTAAAACCGGACCTAAACTGAACTGAACCAAATTAAAACCGAATCAATTGGTTCAGTTCCAAGTTAGTTTTTGGTTGTTCAGATAATTTTGCACACCCTGCTTATAACAAGCCGCAGATAGCATGAAGTACTTTTCATTTTCTTAACTGAAATGCAATTGAAATACTACATTTTCAGATTCAAACTTATATACCCTGTAAATCACAACCACATCATATAAAGTAATCTAATTTGTTTCTACATATCATGTTATTTAGTGCTCCAACATTGGCTTGCAACAATTGCTAACATCACCCCAGCAAAAAAAAGGGAAAAATAACACTATTACATAACTCCATTCTTAAGTCTTACAACAATGGCTACCCAAACAAGGGACCCACAATTGAAGACAACAATCTCTACATCTTCAATATCTTCCATTTTTTTTTTTTTTTTTTTGACAGTCTCATGCCATGTAGATCTCTACACTAGCAGTTTTGTGAAGAAAACAAACAGGGCAAGCGTCAACCACAGCGTCACACTCCCTACACAAACACAAATGCCTACATGGCAGCAACAACATACATACCTCCCTCACCTTGCACCCCTTGCACACGGCGGGGATTGCCGGCGGCTGCCGGCGACCATCGTTATCAGCGTTTGGTCTGAAAGAAGAGGCAGCATCATCAACTTCACTGTCGCCGCATCCCTCCCTGCCATGGTTAGCGGCTCCCTGAGCCATGGCCTGCTGCAGGCTGCTGCGAAGAGCGTGGGCAATTGACTCGTTGTACTGAGCCCGCTGCTGCCATGCCTGTGTCTCGGCGGCGGCCTGATGGATTTGATCGGCGAGATCACGATTCCTCCGGTTCATGGACTCTATCTCCAGATCCTTTTCATGGAGCTTTCGAGTCAGTTCGCGGTCGAGAGTGCTAAGGAAAGAAGCCACATGCCGTTGCTTAAGCTCTCTCACACCTTTTGTGAATTGCTCCTCCTGTATCAAAATGTTGAGATTAAAAAGCTTGTTAATATTAGTTGGGTAAATTACACTTAAATTTATGAGCTTTGGCTTTTTTTTTTAACTTAGGGCTTTTAATTCAATATTATTTTAATATTATATTATATTATTTAGAGTATTTAATTTAATGATATATATAAATAACTTTCTAAAAAATTAGAAAATAATTACTCAAAAGATGATATTTATATATCATGACATAATATTAAGATAACATTAAACCAAACGCTCCAGAGTTATGTTTTTTTAATCATTTTTTACACAATCACACGAAATTTATGAGATTTGACCATTCTTTCAAGAAGATTAATGTATTTTTGAATCAATTAGATTTTTTTTCACAATTTTTCTAAATTGTCTACGCCTACAATTAAACATCTATTATTAGTAATCTAACGTTTTCAGGTAGGTAATTGACAAAATTAATTCTTGACCAGCTCTTGGGCTTGTTTGGTTGGAGGATAAATTTGGGTAAGGAAAGAGAAAATATTTTATTTTATAGAACTGATGGAAAAAAAATTTATTTTAATATTAAGAGATGTGTAGGATGTGAAATAAAGTTGATTTTAAAGTTAGAATTTGTGTTGGATGTGATATAAAATTGATTTTTAAGGTTAAAATTTGTGTTGGATATGAAATAAAATTATTAAAATTTATAATAAATTAAAAATATTATTATTATATTTTTTTGCACAATTTTGGGCATTTGCCAAACAAGGCCTTTGTATCTTCCACCTATCTCATACTTCGTCCCTCATCTCCTCCTCTCTCTCCTCTTCCCATTTTCTCTCTCTATCTTCCGTTGCTCTGTTGTCCACTTTGTAAGCTTTTATGGAAACAAAAATAATGTAAGAGTATATTGCCTCTAGGTCTTTGAGGTCACTTGAGAGTTTCAAACAGGTTCTTGATTTTCAAAATCCTTCATTCAAGTCCTTGAGGTCAATATTAAGTTTTAGGGGTAATTCCACTTAGGCCCCTGAGGTTTACTCGACTTGCCACGCAGGTCCACAATTTTGAAAACATGCGAGACAGGTCCCAAAAACTTATTGTATAGGTCATTGTGGTCCTTAATATTTATAAAAAGCTTCCAATAAGGTCCAATTAAACATTTTTCGTTAAACATTCCATTAAATCAAAATTTTAATTAAAAAATCATAAAAAAAATTTAATGAGAAATTATAATTGTACCCTTGGTCCTCGTTGCGGCTGATAGCGCGCGGACGCCGACGCCGGGGCCCTGCGCTCGGGCGTCCGCGCCCGAGGCCGAGGTGGAGACCGCGCGAGGACGCTAGCGCGCGGTTGGCTGGGTCGTGCGCCGGCGACATTGCAGTGACCACGGGAGTCCGCGCACGGGGCCGTGCGCTCCGACGTCCTGCGCGCGCGGTGGCGCATATGGCTGCCTGTGGCCGCGCACTGTTGGTCGCATGCGACGCGGACGCCGGCGTGTCGGGCCGCTAGAGATCGAAAGGGTATTTTCATAATTTTAACAGCATTTAACGGATACTGTCACAGAAAGACCACAATGACATATACAGTAAGTTTTGGGAACCTGTCTGGCATGTTTTCAAAATTGTGGACCTGCGTGGCAAGTCGAGTAAACCTCAGGAGCCTAAGTGGAATTACCCCTAAGTTTTATTCAGGTCTTTTTAAGAATTAAAAAAACAAAAATACCCTTATCCCCTCTCCCACCTCTGGCGATACCGCGAGCCCGCACGTCGTGAGCACAGCAACTTGCGGGCGCAAGCCGAGCGAGCACGTGATTCCAGTGGCGACTTGGGTGGGGGCAAGCCAGGTCGTAACGGCTGCCGCACCTGCGCGCGGGGCTGGCACGCCATCTGCACAATCGAAGGCTAAGCATACACACCCGTGGCATCACCGGAGGTGGGAAAAGAGAGGATTTTTTTTAATTTCTAAAAGAATCTGATTCAAACTTAATGTTGACCTCAAGAACCAAATTGAAAAATTTTGAAAATCAAGGACTTGTTTGAAACATTCAAGACCTCAGGAACCTAGAGGCAATTTACTTATAATGTAGATAATATGGCTAAATTGTTCCATGATGAGTTGATTTTTCATATAGTCCTCAACAAACACATAATTGCTAGCAATAATATACCTTAAAGCAATGCTTTAAATTACTTAAAAAAAGATTCCTATCAAATAATTTAAAGTAATAATGATGCATAATACTCCTAGATTCTAGTATTATTATCAATGTTGTATTATCACATGCACAAGAGATTGATTAACTTTAATGTAAAAATGCTCAAAGATATATATATATTAACTTAAATGAAATGACATCATACCTGGATTCTCATGTAACGATGAAATTCTTCTTTCTGTCGTTCAATCTCAGGTGTAATACTATCAAGAAGTGCCATGCTAAGGGGAAGGGAAGACATGCTCCCGCTTGCTGTTGTGACAGAAGAATGATGCTCTTCATCATCGTATGATAATCTTAGTCCAGTGGACACAGTGTTCGTATTAGGAATGGCTGTTGTTCTATTAATTTCAACATTAAAAGAATTGTTCAAGGCAATCCGAAGATTGTTTTGAAGTGTGATCCCTTCAGACTCCCTACTTCTTTTGATCGGTAAGTTTAATGTAGCAACTGTACTGTTGTTACCTCCAATGTGTTCTACTTGATTGGCATTGCAAGAAGCTGAAACTGCAGTTGCAAGCAAACAAAATTACCGAAGTTGCCTATACTCCGAAATGCATGTGCAAGTCAACAACAATGTATTCCAAAATATATTTCATACGATTTTCAAAAACAATCTTTGTTTCTAGAAGACAATGAAATCAATAATCAAGTAGTGTAAGGCATCAACCATAAAATAATTTGATACATTAAGTAAATGATCAAATGATTTTGTACCAAAAATTAGTGAAGAATGCATATAAAAAATGTAGTGAGGAATATGTTAGTCAGTTGTCAAATTCTTAAGTGCAACACTTGTATATTAACTATTTGTACAGGCCTTATCACATAATGACATGTGGCAAGTAGGAGCCCAAAAAGCGCCATCAACTTTGTCGTTAGACGCTCGCCAGCTTGCTAACATTGCCCAAGAAAAATTTAACACGAAATAGTATTTTATTGAAGTACAACTTAGTAACCTAGCTAAAATAACATTCTAGTATAATTTCAATAATTTAAAAAGCAAAGCGTGCACAATAAGGTAACATTGTATTCAAAAACAATTATTCAACAATGCATTTTTATGTACAAGACTAATGTCTTATATCATACTCAAATATGATGTGTCACACTATTAACCCCCTATGAATGACACAATCCTCTATATCATACTCTAATACGTTCAGGTAGTATCAATGTCACTAAGCATGATGCACGTCATTTGTATAGTATTCTAATACTATTGTGTCATTTTAGTGATACCACTAAAGAATAATGCTTTATATCGTACTCAAATACTATCATGACACACTAATGCTACTATAAATACTGCATGTCTTTATAGCGTACTGATGCGAAATAGATGAATGACAATGCAGTTTAGAGATCAGCAATTTTATAAAACAGATTATTCACAAACTAATGCTAAAATTTCAGAAATTGATTTTGTAATGACTGAGAAATTAACAAAACCCGCAAAACCAATTAATTTTAAAATTTTAAATAAATTAGATCGAAGGTAATTGAAAAATTACCAATTCAGATTAGGGCGCAATTCAGTTTTCAGCAAATCAGAAACAGAGTAACATGAATATGCGAACTCACAATATTTAACCAACAATAATTAAATTGCACTCAATAATGAAAGGTCGCACAGGTGGAACAAGTTCGAGCAAATCTCAAGCGAGCAGAAATTTCCAGAGTATTTGATTCAACCAGATTAATAATTTTATTGAAATTCGTACCTGGGCCAGAGAATTCAGGGACCACAGTGCAATTTTCCCAAAAGTTAGGGCTAAGGCGCTAGGGACTAGAGCAGGCGTGCGGGCAGCTCAGGCGTGCGACATGGGCGACATGCGGGCTTGCGGGCCGAGCACAGGTGCCGGGGCGGTGCGGAAGCGCGGGCTACGGGGGAGAGTGGTCGCGTGGGCGGCGTAGGCATGCGGCCGCACGAGCGGCGTAGACACGCGGGACACAGTGGCACGGGCGCGTTTGTCGAAGCTGTAGGGATGTCGAGCGGAACCACTATGTTCACATCGGCGAAGTCAGAGCGGGGGCATCGTCGGCGATGTGGGGGCGTGACGACTCGACCACGTCGAACCGGAGTCAACGAACTGGATTCACAAACACAACCTAGTGAGCGGAGTGAGTGAAGAATGAGACGAGGTGAATGCTGAGGGGTATAAGATGAATGGAATCGACCCAGAGGTGAAGAGCTGGAGCGGGTGGAGTTTAGGGATTCTCACCCAAGGCCCAAGCCCTTCCCTATCCAGAATATCGATTCATTCCAGAATCAGATAATCCCCAAGGGAAAACACAAATCAAGTTCATTCAGTATTAGAAAAAAATAATAGTAAAAGGGAGGCGTTATATAGACCTCAATACAAACTGACTCAATAAAAAGAAAATACATAATGTAATAAATTCCTCACATAAATGAAGAATTATCAGATAACATGCCTAAAATAACAATCACAAAAATAGAAACAACTAATACAAAATAAATGCGAAAAATAAAATTATCCCAAAATGGAATCTCCAATCAATCAGAATGAATGAGAGATTTCCAATCCACCAAGTCAACGATCCACAATATCCATCTTTCCAAATCTGTCCTAATAGTCAGTTGATCCAAATCGAAGCAATGTGGCTAGATCTCGGTCGTCAACGGTAAACTCTGCCAGAAATGAAACGCGGTCGATCGTGGTGTCCCCATCACCTACTCCAATATAGTTATACCATATGACTTTGTAGGATACATGGCATTTATATTGTACTTGAATACGATAGCTTCATTTCAGTGTTACTACTAAAATTCAATTTTTATGTAGAAACTGAATTTTTATATTCATATACAAAAATCCTATGAATGACAAAAACCTTTGTCTTGTACACCAATACACTTGAAAGTTATTTACGAAAAGGCATGTATTTGTATCGTACTCCAATATGATTGCAACAATTTAGTAATATTATTAAAGAATAAAGCCTTTGTATCGAACTTGAATATTATCGCATTACATTAATGCCACTAAAGATGCTGCATGTCATCATTTCATACTCCAATACGATAGTGTTATATACACATGGCATTTCTCTTATACTCGTATAGTATAGCTTCATTTTGATGTTACTATAAAAATCTAGAATTTTGTATTCAAATACAATAATCTAATGTCTACGTGCAATACTGGGATTATTATATTCAAATACAACAATCTAGTGTTTGCCCTATCAAAAAAAAAATCTACTATTTGCACACATAAATTGGATTTTTGTATTTGAATACAACAATCCAGTTTCTGTGTGCAGAAACTGAATTTTTGTATTCAAATACATTTTTTTATCAACAAAGCTTTTATATGTACGGGGAGCACTATTACATGGCATTTCCTGATTAGCCCTGCATTTTTTGTGCATCTGTATGTGGCGCATGGTATCCCATCTCTTATTAGATAAGTTTGGCAGATAGGGGAGGGCAAGGATATATATTAACTAATTAAACTCATAAAGGATGTCATGATGAATGGCTTAATGAAAAGCATAATGGTTGTGCAATTTTAGTTAAGGTAAATTGCTTCTGAGCTCCTGAAGTTGGAATGGCATTTGGTTTTAACTTTTAAAAAATCTTAATTTTAGTTTTGAGATTGTAAAAAAGCTACAGTTTTGGTCCTTGCAGAATCTTGTCGTTTTGATGGCCTTTTCAAATAGGAGAAACTTGATCATTTTTTAATTAATTTGAATTATTTACACATTTTAAATAACCATTCTTTTAACTCTTCTTTAAAAATTTCATAAACATTAAAATTTTAATTTTGCTCGTTTCTTATTTTCTCTACTCTAAATTTTAAAACAAAAATATATTAATACTACAACAACAACAACCAAGCCTTAATCCCACTAGGTGGGGTCGGCTACATGAATCATTTGTTTCCATTGCGCTCTATCAGTTACCCTCACTCTCAATTGGCCTGCGATTTAGATGTCCAAACCATCGAAGCCGAGCTACTTATTTAAAATTATATTAATACTAATATTTCAAAATTATATTCTAAAGAAGCACCACAAAAAAGGCTATATCAATATTGAATTATCAGCGCCAAGCTACTTATTGACTCCAAAAGTGTATTTACTGTTGGCCTAGTATCATCTACAGACCTTGGCAAAATTATGTAATTATAAGCATCGGGCTTATGTCCAGATCGATCAATCTGGTCAAACCCGATGCTAAGTTGACGTTGATAATTATTATTAGCGTTGGGTTTTGCACTGACACTGATAATAATTATCAGTGTCAAGTTTTGCATCGACACTAATAATAATTGTTAGCATCGGCTCTAGTCGACACTATTAAGTTTTTAGCGTCAAATTTGCGCTAGGCGAAAGTAGACCTTCCTATACTGATGTCGAGACGATGCTAATAATTATTATAAGTAGTTTCAAACTGACATTGAGCCTTTCTGCCCAAAGTACAGTAGCGCAAGTTCAGTGTCAGGAAAGCCGACTTTGATTCTATTGCCTATTATGGCAAATCGGGGACATTTTTCCTTTTACTCTCTCTCTCTTGTTGTCATTCTCATTCCTGCACATCACATCTATAGCCAGGCCGGCCACCACTTGCTGACCTTACATTGTCCACCAAGCCACGTTGCGCCCTTTACAGATGTTTGACTATCATCAAAACCCTCGACTCCTTTTTCCCCTTCTCTCCCTCTCCTCCTTTAACCTCTTCCTACCGCCCTCTATCGTTGTCTCGCGTGTCAAACCCGTTGTTTTTGCCGGCCACTACTCGTTGACCACCTCACACCATCCATGAAGCCGTTGATTCCCCTCTCCCCCCCCCCTTTCCTCCTCTTACCTGTTTGTGTTGCTTGCTATTGTTCCCCTCCGCCCATCTAGCCCTTCATTGTTGTCGACCACTGCCCGCCAATCACGCCATTCGCAAGTCACTGCTATCAATCACCGCTTCTCAGTGTTCTCTAGCCAGCCCATTTCTCTCTTTTTCCTTGATTTTGCTTCTAGCCCATTTCATGATTTATATTGAGATATGAAAAAAAGATAAGAGTCCTTACTAATTTCATCCCCATTTGCTATAGAAATTTAAACTTCCTCCTTGCATTAGCTCTTCTAACTCAAATCGAGGATCAAGCCAGCTTGAATAGTGCCTCAAATTCCGCCATTGCTTGGCGATTTTTTGTGTATTTATTATACTGTATTCTAGATCCAGCTGCCTTTTCAAAAGTACATAGGCCGATCTTATTTCTGTTTTTCTATAGTTAGTGTAAATGCATGAAAATTGTGATCTCGTTTTCTTTTGCCTTTGTTTGCACATCTTACTATTTTTCAAACAGGTTCTCTGAAACTCCCTGATCAGGTTCAACTAGAATGTTGTTTTGTTGTTCATTCTATATATTGTTATTATTTGATTGATCAAGATTTAGCTAATTTGATTAGGACCACAGCTTGATGTTCATTAAATTGCTTGTTAATTTATTTAGCTAACTTGATTGTATTACAGTTATCAAAATAACTAATATATATATATATGTATAGCTACATCTTTATGCAAATCCTCATTGATAAAGCTGCTAAATGTACAAGTATACAAATAACTGGAAGAGAAAGGTAGATCAGGAGTTTATGCTGGTATAAATGTTTACTAATTATGATTAGGACAAGTCTATAACCATGTATGCTATCTTCTTATTTTAGTGATGGACATTTTTTATTGTCTTTTCTACAAAGATTTGTTATTTGATAGAATGCAATGGAACCAAATAATTCATGCATTCGACCCTACCTAATGAGATAAAGGCTTCGTTTGTTGTTGTTGTTATTGTTGTTATTGTTGTTATTGTTGTTATTGTTGTTATTGTTGTTATTGTTATCTTTTGCTATAGCTAACTAACTTTGGTTGGCATCACATCTCTATCACATATAGTATTTTACAGTAAAGAATGATTTTTCTTATACATCTTATTAATAATAATTTAAGTCGAGGTTTAATTATTTCATTGCTTCTCCAGTGATAATACCTTTTATGTTAATTATCATAGATGCTTATGTTATTTCTATAAAATTTATGTGTAGGAATAATTCTTAACTTCTTTTATATTAGAAGTTTATATTATTCTATGTTAATGTAATTAACGTTATCTTGCATGTGTTTTGATGTTGAACTAGAGAAAATAAAGGTAAGAAGCAAGATGCACGACGACGAATAATGTTAGAGGAATACAAGATGAAGTTTGAACAGATAATCGCAATTGAAAGGACTGAAGAAATAACTGAGAGACAAAAGTGTCAGTTATTTTTAAAGGAGTTACCTCAAGTGATGAAGGATAAACTAGCTTCAATACGGTTAGTCCCAATTTGTAATTCAGAACTTGTGATGGTTTGTGCTAGCAACATATACTATCATGGTCTGTGTTTTTGGTAATGAAATCCTTAATAACTTATGATGGTTTTGTGTTGATTTAATACAGTTATTTTGTGATAGTTTTCATTATTCATGCTTTACATGTTTATTATCTAATGGTTTGTATAAATACAACAGTTTCAAGTTGTGTAAATAATTGAGATTGCAGGTTTATATAAAAATCTTCTTTTGGTATATTTTTTTAATAAAAATACTTTTAGGCCTTGTTTGGCGCGAGGACTAAATCAGGACCAAAATGATACTAATTTAAAAAACAACAATAATAATAATAATAATAATAATAAATAAAAAATTTTAATCATTCTACACAAATTCTAATATAAAAAGAACATTATTTTACTTCACATGCTCAATAATTTTCAATAAAAAAATCCGAA
>KZ451923.1:279489-331359 GCA_002786265.1 Apostasia shenzhenica
TGTAAAGTAAAATAATATTTTTTATATTAGAATTTGTATAGAATGATTAAAAAAAATTATTTATTATTATTGTTGTTGTTTTTTAAATTAGTATTACTTTGGTCCTGATTTGGTCCTCCCGCCAAACAGAGCCTTAGCATCTATTTTGAAGTGGTTTAGTGGTGGCAGATACAACAACAACAACAACAACAACCAAGCCTTAATCCCGCTAGGTGGGGTCGGCTACATGAATCCTTTATTTCCATTGCGCTCTATCAGTTACCAAATTCTTATCTAAATTTAAGTAACTAAGATCACTCCTTATAGTTTCTTGTTATGCCTTCTTTGGTCTCCTTCTTCCTCTTTGTACATGGGCAAAATCCAATAACTCAATTTTTCTAACTGAAGCTTCAATTGGCCTACGATTTAGATGTCCAAACCATCGAAAAGCCGACTTTCTCTAAGTTTATCCTCAATTGGTGCAACACCAACTTTCTTTCAGATATATTCATTTCTCATTCTATCCTTTCGTGTATATCCACACATCCACCTTAACATTCTCATTTCTGCAACATTTATTTTATTTGTATGTTTCTTCCTTGCAGGCCAGCATTCAGCACCATATATCATCGCTGGTCTTACTACAGTTTTATAAAATTTACCCTTAATTTTGGATGAGATTTTTCTATCGCATAACACACCAGAAGTATTTCTCCATTTTACCCAGCCTGCTTGAATCCTGCTAATAACGTCATTATCTATTTTGCCATCATTTTGTATAATTGATCCAAGGTATCTAAAGCGCTCACTCTTCTTGAGAATTTGATCACCAATTGTCACATCTTCAATATAAGTATTTCTTTCTTGACTAAATGTGCACTCCATATATTCAGTTTTTGATCTACTGAGATGCAAACCTTTAGATTCTAGAGCATTCCTCCAAAGCTCTAGTTTCGCTTTAGCTCCCTCTTTAGTTTTTTCAATAAGGACAATATCATCTGCGAAGAGCATACACCAAGGCACTTCATTTTGAATATGTCCAGTCATGACTTCCATAATCAAAGCAAAAAGATACGGGCTTAAAGCCGAGCCTTGGTGTAATCCAACTGTAATAGGAAAATCCTTAGTCAAACCTCCTTGTGTCCGAACAGAGGTAACAGGTCCTTCATACATGTCTTTAATAACTTGAATATAAGCAGATACAAATTTAGAATTAATTTTGCGTTAGGTACCGACATTGTCTATAACTATCAGCATCGGACACAGCCAACGCTGATGGTTTATCAACATGTAATCAGTGTTAGTTGGTCACCGACACTTAATTTTAATTTTTCATTGGTTCATTCTTGAGATAAATATATACATAAGATTAATTAAGATAATATCAATCATCTATCATTCAAATCTTACTATTAATATACATGAAACTTCACATAGCATAACATCTACGTGAACTTCCATCAATGTTTCTAAAAATTCATCAAGTACTAAACCAGCCAAGCAATACCAAGTATAAATCTAGTGAGTTCAAAGGCACACATGCATAATATATCCCCGAGAGAATTAAAAAATTGACTACAATAATATGAAACTAAATGAATCCCCTTGAAATATTCCAGTAATTTTAATGAAAGTCCGATTATTTTGTTTTTGGTAATTCTTAGTCTGTTTGGTAGGAATTAATATGTTTTTAAGATAGATTTGAGTTGTTTTTAGGTTAGAGAAAAATAAAAAATAGTTTAATATTATGATGTGAAAAAAAAATATTTTTGTATTAAAATTTATGTTGGATGTGAAATAAAATTAAATTTTATTAAAATATCTTCAAAATATAAAATAAAAATAATTTTTAATATTAAAATTTGGGTAATAAGCCAAATAAATATAAATTTTTAATGGGAGAAATTTTCAGATAAGTTTGAGGTGTTTAGAAATTGCTAACAAACAAAAGATTAGTTTTGCCACTTCTTATTGGTTGCATGTCATAAAATTTCAATATTAGAATAACAATATGTTAAATCTAATACAAATTTCAAAATTAATATTAATTTTATTTCATATCTTATACAAATTTTAAAACAGAAAACTAATATTATTTCACATTCTACACACATTTTAAAATAAAATTAATTTTATTTTAAATATTTCATAAATTTTAAAATAAAAATATCACATCAAATGTTATCTTTTATGCCGATAAAGATAAATACACAAATAAATAGCTGCATGTAGTGAATAACAAGATTTGGGTGTTTAATATTTAATATTCATTTTCGTTTGATTAATGAAATTGTCTCTTCATTGTATGTGCAGTAAAACAAAAGACATGTACCATCCTTCAAAAAACAATGGATATGTAATGAAATTAAGCACACAACAAAATCATGAAACATCAAGAAGATGACGGTAGAGCGCTTGATAATTAATGTGAAAGTAACACAGCAGTTAAACTTTTAGGGAAAAACTCCAAAAGCAGTCCCACAAATTTCAGAAGGCAAATATGCATTAAAAAAAGAGCGCAAGTTCTCCATAAATGACTATCAACAGCCAAAAGAAAGGGAAAGAAAAGGTGGAAACAAACATACAAAATGTACTTACTATTTCCGAAGAGCTGGAGCTGCGTGGACGCATTAGAATCATAACACAATGGATTCTCGTCCAGAAAGAACGGAAATGCCTGATTGGAATTACCACCGCCAAACATTTTTTTCTGAATGTAAAACAAAGGAAAGGAGTAGATTCTACTTAATCATGATGATGCTATTAAACAATCCTTCGAAAAAGATAAGTAAAAAATGACGCTTAACTGACAGATCTATGCAACCCTTACTGCAAGAAAAATTGAACGAAGCAATATTGATTCCAGGCTATCAGATTTTTTAGCATTTGCACATCGCAATATGATAAATAAAAGTTTAAAAGGTTACCTTCCTTCAACAAATGCGAGTCATAGCTAGGGCACAAAGAAATCCAATCACACGCTGCACCAAATTTCCTGGAGCAGAATACATAAAAAGAGGTTCGATCAACAAAATAAAAGCAAATTTGGGTAAATCAGTTACAAACAACACGGATTTCTAAAACAAGGACAATTAATATGAGCCTGGTATCATGTTTCTAACTTACTGTGAAACTATCGAATAATCGCATAAAAAATGCACCTCAGAGGGCCAACTCGTCGATAGCACGGAGAAATCTAACCTTCTGGTCGTTGATTCATTCTCCGATATCAGATCGGCCAAAGATCCTCAAAAAACTTCGCCGGCGGCGAGCGGATCGCAGGCCATATCACGCTATTCCAGAGACAGGAGACACCTTCCTGGCTCCTTCGCTCTCTCTCTCCCCATTCTCTTCAAGCCCTCGGCCCCACCCCTCTCCGTCTTCCTCCTCCAACCCTCCGCGGATTCCCACCAAGCCATTCCATTATTTTAATCTGATTATCTGACAAGAAGAAATAAAAGCAATTGTAATGACACATCTACCCTCAACTGTTGTTGAATGCCGATGCAACTGGGTGGCTATTATTGTAATTTGGTACCTGTTCATGTCAGCGAGTGATTAAAGACCGGCGGTGAGAACAAGGAAAGAATTCTCGTGCTGGATGGAATCACCATGGTCGTTCGATCAATAGATGGACGGCTGATGATGACCCAGATTAGACATAGCACGATGATGTGATAGATGTGATGGATCACCGTCTAATTAGTCTAATTGGGCTGATGGATCACTAAATATTTAAATAATAAATTTTGTAAATTATTATGTATATATAATTATACGTCTCTTATTTTTTTTATACATCTCTATTTGTGCATATATGCATTTTTTTCTCTTTCTCTAGCCCTAACGTGAGTACCAAAATTAAGATAAAATAATAATAATAATAATAAATAAATTTTTTTAATTATTTTATATAAATTTTAATATAAAAAAATATTATTTTACCTTACTCAATAATTTTTAATAAAAAAAATTTAACTTTATTTTAAATCATACATCAAAATACTTGATTCGAATATTTTGCTCTAGAATATAAAATAAAGTAGATATTTTTATTAAAAATTATTGAGTATGTGAAATAAAATAATATTTTTTTATATTAAAATTTGTATAAAATAATTTAAAAAATTATTATTATTATTATTATTTTAAACTAATACTATTTTGATTATGATTTTAGTCCTCGCACCAGGTCTTTTATATATATATATTATTACTCATTTCTCAATATATTTAAATGGCCAAGATAGTTAAATTAGAAACATGTATAATTTAAAATAAGGTCGATTGAATTTTTTTAATTTTTTTTGAACCAGGTCGATTGAATTTTAAATGTTATATAAAATGTAAATTAAAATTATATTTTAATATTAAATTTTAAGTCAAAAGAAATATATATATTTTTTAATAAAAAAAATTGTAGTTAAAAACTTTAAAAAATTTCTAATAAGAATAAACTTATTTGAGTACTAAGTAGGTCTCAGGTTGAAAACACATTATCATTATAATTTTTAAATGAATTAAAAATAAAATTGTGATACTAAACTATAAAATTAATGAAAAAACATGATCTTCTTAGCATAATTTTGAGCTAAAAGCAAACTTCCAATCTATAATATTTGCTTTGGCATCTTTTCAAGCTTTATAAAATTAAACTTTATAGATTGGAAATGAAATAATTATTTTTAAAATTTACGAACTTAAACTAGAAGCGGTAATTTTATAAAAAATTGAAAATCACTCAGATTTTGATTGATTTCTTTTAAATCGAAGTTTACTCGCTCAAAAAATAACATTTCATTTCATAATCATCCTGATACGTGTGTATATATATATATATATATATATATGTATATACTTAAATATTTTAAAATATATTTAAGAAAATTTTGCACATAAATACATTATAATACTAATTTATATTAAAGGAAAGACTTTAGAAATACATGTTTTAAATTTAAGAATAAATTTATAATATTTTAATATAATTGATAACTATAATGGATATTTTTATTTAAAAATATAATTTATCAATAGGATTAATTTAACTTAAAAATCAACTCAAAATAAAAAATTTTAACACGTTGAAATCAAACTAAACTTGCTATTGAAATCGAAATCGGTTCAAAATAATTGCTCACAGTAACTTAAACATAAAAGTAAATGACCCTTTTGAGCAGGTAGTCAATCTATTTGAAACTCAGGCCCGGTTTGGCGTGAGGATCAAAACAGGACCAAAATGGTATTAATTTAAAAAATAATAATAATAATAATAAATAAATTTTTTAAATCATTCTACATAAATTTAAATATAAAAAATATTATTTTACTTTACATACTCAACAATTTAAAATAAAAATATCAACTTTATTTCACATTCTAGACTAAAATATTTAAATCGAATATTTTGATCTAAGATGTGAAATAAAATTTATGTTTTTATTAAAAATTATTGAGTATGTGAAGTAAAATATTTTTTTATATTAAAATTTATGTAGAATAATTAAAATAATTTATTTATTATTATTATTTTTTTAAACTAGTACTACTTTGGTCTTGTTTTGATCCTCGCGCCAAACAGGGCCTGACAAAATTTATTTTTATTTTATTCAATTCTCAATCAATTTAATTTCTTTAAAATCAAAAATAAAAATGCAATAAACTTGTATCAACTCAATGCCTATAAATATACCTATCATGAGCTTGTTTGGTTCAGATTTTTTCTTTAGTCCAACGTAAATTTTAATTATAAAAATTAAATTTATGTTATGTTCAACATAAATATAAATATTAATATTAATTTTTTTCACATTTAAATACTTTTTAATATAAAATTAAATTTTTTTTTCTATTAGATTTATAAGATAATTTTTTTTCTTGTTTAAAATTTAATTTTCGAACCAAACGAGGCCTAAGAGTTGAAAATATTTTAATATAAACATGTTATATATATCTTATATCCAGAGATTTACATATACATTAAATGTTATATATATAAATAAATTTTATAGTATTATAACTTGTAAATATTTTTTAATTAAAATACAAAATTTTTAATTGAGCTCAATTTACATGATAATTAACAGAAATTGAAAAAACTTTAATGGACTCAAAAGAAATTTAACACAACAAAGCTCGAAGAGTTATCTCTCAGCTAACAGAATCAATGGTAAATTATTAGTTACTGATAGGTTTATATTAATTATATTTTAATTCATAAATTTTCAAAACTTATTACCAAGTTATTATAATTAATTCTTAATTAATTTTTTATTTATGAATTTTTAAAATTTACTGATCAATTCTTAATTTTGACTAATATAAAATTAAAAATGTTTAAAATTAAATTTATTAGATTTAAATAAAGACTTTTTTATTAAAAATATAAAATAAAATAAATTTTTTCACAATTTTTTTTTTGTGCAGAGGGGGAAGAAGAAGAAGAATCCCTCTCACTTCATTCTATCTCCGAGATACATTTACTTTAATAAAACAAAATAACATTAAAATAAATTATCATTTCATACCAATAAAATTATCATTTTAATAAAAATAAAATAATAATTCTTATTTTTACTTAAATAAAATAAAATGTGAAATAAAAAATAATAATGAAATACTTATAAATATAACTTAATAAATTTTTATATTATTTATTATTATTAAATTTAATTTTATACAAATAATTAAAAAAAATATAATTTACATAAATATATATACACATAATATATACATACATACATATATATATATATATATATATATGTATATATATATATTATTAAATCAAAAAGTTTCTGATTTTTCCATCCCAATGCAATTGTATTATATATATAAGATATAATAATCTTTAACTTAACTATAATAGTGGAACGAAGCGGGTTAGTACATACAGTGAATTCAATTTACTCGACAGAATCCAAAAAAATATATACATATATATATAAATAAAAGTAATTTTAAAATAACATTTTTAGTCCCAAAAAATAGTTAATAAATAACTATTCATTTGATAAGAAAAAGAATGTTAATTCCATAAAATGTGAAATATAAGTTTCTATAGAATAGTTAATCCACCAAAGTAAATATAAAAATAATTATTTATAATAAATAAATATAAAATAAAATAAACATTTTATTAAAATGAAAACACTCTTAAAGATTTTTATATATTAATTAAAATCTAAATGCCTATCAACAAATTTTTAAAGCTCACGAACAAAAATATAATTAAAAATTAACTATAAGAACTTATAAGTAAATTTTTTAATCACATATTAAAGTTCATATTTTTTATTTTATAATTTAACCCTCCAAATTTTTTAAAAATAAAAACTAATGACATACATTTATTTACAAATATATTTATAAAATTTTATTTATAACTACTATTAATAATAAAAAGCTAAATAATCATAAAAATATTTTTTAAAAATCTTAAAAAAAATCTAAATATGTTATTTTTCAAAGATGTGAAGGGTTAAATCATAAAATAAAGAAATAAATTTTTTTATATATTATTAATTAAAAAGTATGCATGTAAATCTCCCTTAAAAATAAGCTATAAGAACCTATCGATAATTAACCCCAACTAAATTCACCGAGTTAGGATAGCATAATTATTCTGCCAAATGGCTGAATTTGAAATTCTTCAACTAAAAAAAAAAAATTGACGATCAAGTCAAAATCTCCCCCATGCATGTTAAAATCGTCCGAGTTTGGATGTAATTATGAATAAATTACAACATAACATTTTAAGTAATGTTTAATTCAATGTCATCTAGATATTATGATATTTAAATATTATCTTTTAATTGATAATTTTATAATTTTTTAGAAAGTTATATATAAATGCCATTAAATCAAATAATTATTTTTTCTAGATAATATAACATAGCATTAAGATAACAATAAATCAAATACTATTTTAATTTAAAATCAATAAAAGCTTAATAAATTTGCCTACTCTATCTTTTCTTTGGAATTTAGACCTAAGCTATTGTTTTGGTTGGATTCAAAAACAAGTCTGTTTGACGTAAGGACCAAAATCAGGACCAAAATAATACTAATTTAAAAAACAATGATAATAATAATAATAAATAATTTTTTAAAATTATTTTACATATATTCTAATATAAAAAAATATTTATTTTCCTCACATAATCAATAATATTTAATAAAAATATCAATTTTATTTTACATCTTAAATCAAAATATTTGAATCAAATATTTTGATCTAGAATGTGAAATAAAATTAATACTTTTATTAAAAAACATTGAATATGTGAAGTAAAATAATATTTTTTTATATTAGAAAATAGATTGGAATTTGTGTGAGATGAGATATAAAATAATTTTTTAAGTTTTTTTAAAATAAATTTAAGATTTTGGCCATGGGTAATTTTAGCCATGATTTTTAGTTCATTGCCAAACAGGAGAAGAAGAAAAACACAATGATAACTGATTTCTATAACCTTCCAACAATCAAACAATCAAATCTAAAACCTCTAGCAGGTGCAACAAAGGTGCACATCCCCGAACCAAAAACAAAGCTAAAATGTTCGTAGAAGTTCGGAATACGGATGGATGGCTTGGTCTTTGTTACGGACACGAATTACAAACACAGACAAAGGGATTGATGTCGAAAAACCTCGCGAGCATATTCGAAGGAAAGCTCGGTAACAGTTTAATGTTTCATTTTCTTACAGTTTCACATGCTCTCGAATGAACTGCTCGGCTTGCGAGATCTCACCGGTGATGCCGGAGGCTTCTGCAATGGACAGCTTGTTGTGACACTGAGAGAAGGAGAAGGCTTCCCCTGACACGCCAAGGGTGTATTCACTACTCACATCTGCACTAGAGATGGCAGTTCTTGATGTTCGAAGTTTATCGCTGTAGAGCAGTTTAAAAAATAAGATTATAAAGGTCCAAATGATAGGCTATGTTTGGTAATAAGAAAAAAAGAAGAAGATTTGATTGGAATTTATAGTGATTTTTAAAAAATATGTATGTGAAGTAAAGTAAGTTTGTTATATTAAAAATTATGTATGATGTGAAATAAAATTGATTGATTTATTGAGAACAGTGTTGGATGTGAAATAAAGTGATTGTTTAATGTTGGAATTTGTGTGAGATATGATATAAAATAATTTTTAAAATTTTTTTAAAATAAATTTAAGATTTTAACCATGGGTAATTTTAGCCATGATTTTTAGTCAATTGCCAAACAGGCCCTAAATAGCATGTTAATTTTCATGCAATGACTTTTTCAACACTGAACTTTAGATTCATGCAAAAATATATAATACAGAAGTATCTCTATTCAAATTATATGTTATATTTATTTCCAAAAGACTTCTGTATTTTTCATTTTACTTGATTTATTTTCTGATAGATATGTGTATTTCATAAAAGTGAGAAATACACTTGTCACATGAAAATCAAATCTAGCAAACAAATTAAATTGTGAGATGCACAAATGCAACAATTTCTCGTTTGACCTGAAATTCAAAAAGAATAATGCAAAGAAATCATAATTTTTACATTTTGCTCGACATATTCGTTCTAGACTCAAATGTGGGGCATTCTAGTCTATTTTAAACTTGGTTAAAAGTTTATTTTTATTGTACACCGCCGTTTTAGCTTCGTGATCCAATGAATGAAATTATATACAAGTTTATTAAAACTATGATAGCTAAAGCACGTCTTCTTAATATATCATTCAGAATTGTCAAAAATATTTACAAGGAATTATCTGAAGCATGAAGAATCATGTGACACAAACAACGGAAGTTTAATTTCAAAGCGAATTTCAGATGAGATGGAATAATTTTTCACTGGTCATCAATCAACCCATGCTCAACTTGGGATCAGTCATGCAAATTATATAATAAATACTCGATAATGATACATGTATCAAGATAAATATATGAGATAAAAGGCAAACAACTTTTTGAGAAAAGAATAGCTTAGGATTAAAGGTTCTTACATTTCTTTCTCCAGTTGTTTCCTAATGAACTCCTTTGAATGAGCTGTCACCTTATCCGTCTTGTTGCACAGAATAAGCACAGGAATTTTCTTCTTTACAATAATTGCCTTGGTGAGAATATCATACAAATATCTACCACACAAAACATTATAAAGCTAATAAATATAAGTTCATAGAATGATTTCTTCAGTGCATTACACTACAGATTTTTACATCGTTAACAAGAAATTCTGACAAAAGTATGAAAGGTGCAAAGATAAGACCAATAATTAATGTCTGTTAAAGTATTTGTTGCATATAAATAAATCTAGTACATCATCTATTTGCCATCAAAATCTGCATCAAGCTATATTATGGCTTCTCCATAAATAGAGGCAAATTCCAATGCATTTCAAGTCACTTAGTCTAAACAGTAAGAACTCCATGGTGTTCGGAGTAGGCATTTACAAGAACCATGATCTTAGTGATTAGTAAACATCTGTTTGGGTCTCGAGGGTTATCGTCCTAAAGTGTTGTCCTTGAGGGTTCTTTTTGTTCTCTCTCGACCTGAGTGGTCATTGATGTGGAAACCTTGTTCTCCTGAACCAAGCTGGTGTCCATTGAGGCTTGTTCTTTTGATCTATCTAGATCTTTGGGTGGCACTCAAGGTGGTGACACTACAAAGTCGAACTTTGTGTTGGGGTATTAACAACTACATATGATCTCAACACCTTACATTGAGATGTCGAGAGAGTTGTCATAGCCTCCCCGTTATTTGGTGGACTCAAGGTTGGGGCCATGATGCTCATGACATTTTGATCCCCCTCATTTGATACACTGATAATTATTATATTCACAACTAAAATGATAACTTTAAAATGAAATTTACCTAAAAAAGAAAAATTTAAACTATTCTAAAAATGGATTTTAAAATAACAATATTACCCAAAAGGATTGTAGCAAGACAATATACTTGAGGATTGATACTCCAGTCCCATCTTTCAGGGGAGTTGTAAATTTTGGGAGATAATGTAAATGACAAAAATTTATAGAATCCAAAGTTCAGAAATCAGAATGAAGTTAATGACATTAAAAAAGAATGATCACTATACTGGCACTGCTACTTTTCTGTTAGTAATTTTCTACAAACACCATGACTATATGATAAAGTTATAAGAAAGTTGAGATTTGTTACTCGGCAACTGCTCGACAGTTTGGTAAGAAATCTAAAGCATCAACAACAAAAATAAGACCAGCTGCATGAGGTAAAAATTCATCAAGCTTTGATCGAAGACGGGAATGCCCGGGAACATCCACCACACGGACAGGCTTTATTTTGCCCTTCTGTCAGAAGCAAAGTCGTTTCAGCACTATAATTTATTTAAACACATTGCATTCATAGTTGCTGACAGAACTGAAGGAGCTTTATATGATTAATCAATTTCATCGGAATGGTATCATGTTTACCTTCTCAACTTCAGAATGCAGTAAAAATGTATCATCATTTGGTTCCATTGATGTCACAGTGCCATGATGTGCAGAACCATCACGAAGCTGATGTGAAAAACATAAACATAGCAGTTAAACTCTATTACACACTAACGATAAGGAGTCCTTTAATAAGGACAAATTTAAAGTTCAATATTATTGTGCCTCTATCATTAATAAATTGCATAAGAAATACAAGAAGGCACTCTAAAAATCTTAATAGGGCCATCTCCTTTCATAGAGAATAACAAGATTATTCACAACCAGAAATGTGAACATAAGGCATTAGCCATTTCAAATGTTCATCAAGCTAAAATTATACTATCATGACTAGTAAACCATTTAAGATAATCACAAAAGCCATATCTATGGCTATAATTTTCTACTTCGACAAGACGATTAGACATTGTGAGCTATCAAACTCAAGCAATGGAAGATGACATGGCTAGCAACATGGTTTCCAAGCAAAAATTGCAATCTAATTAGAATAAAAAACAAGAGATATGTATGAAGTATGAACATCAACCACTAAAGGAAATTTATGGCAATATCACCACAAATAAGGTTAAAGTCCGCCAGATGTTTCCAAAATTCTGTCCAACAAACATGTCAATATTTAGCAATTAACTTTGAGTTTTATAAAGAAAAAAAGAAAAAGAATTAAGAATGATTAAAAAATGGTATCTAATCACAAATTTCAAACTTAGTGAATACCTGATAGAAAAGAATAGTCTTCCCACTTCCACTTAGTCCAGCAAGAATAATAGAATTAGCTTTGGATCTATTAAAAGTGCGAACTGGCCACAATAAAACAATATTTCAGAAATCAACTTACCATTAAAACAATGAGTGCCATTATCCATATACACATTACACAATAATCTTCAACAAGATATTCACTATATAGTCCCCTAACCTCAACATCTGCCACGTTATGCCTAGATGCAAAAAGAAGAAAATGGACCAAATATTTAAGTTGTAATCCAAAAAAAGGGAATGAATACAACAAGCCTTTATCCTACTAGGTGGGATCAACTACAAAAGAAGGCATGAATATAACATCAAAATTCCTAAAAATTTTCAACAATCTGTAGGAATATACAATTTTCACACTCTAACAATTTCTAGAGCAAAGCTTATATTTCTTTTCTTGACAACTTGAGGGATGTCAAAACCACTTTTTTAACAATGATCTGGATAGGCATCTTATCAAAAAGAAGAATATTCCATCAACTTTATGTATTCAGCTTAAGGGTTAATATATAGGGAAATAACAGATTTGTTGGCTAAGGTATTTATTATAAAAAGGCATGCCTACCCACTTCCAAGGGATCCATGAAGGGTTAATGTGCACAATATCTCAAGGCACAATAAAGATGATTTCAAGAATACAAATGAAACTTCAAGGTGAATGACAATCTCTTTCCAGAATTGATGATGCATATGGTAAAAATCCTGAAAGATCCTAGCAATCACTCAAGTTTGACCATCCGAATCCCCATCTTAGTTGAATTAAAATAGTAGAGAAGATGGGTTGTGGGTCAATAATACAAAAGCAGACCATGATAGTGTTGTGGGTTTTTTTCTTTGAAAGAAAAAAAATTAAAAATCTATTTTAGCAGGAGTCACAAGTGGCTGATATAGTGTCATAAAAAAGAGTGGCTGATACAGTACAATAAGAATTATTCCACAAAGCATTAGAAAAGATGGAAACAACCTCAAAAGGTAATTGAAAATAGTTAAACAGTTAGCAAATTGTGCAAGCAATAAACAACAAATACCAAAAAAAAAATTTAAAGAGCATCGAGGGGCGATAGAATGCCAAAGTGAATGAATGAGTATACATGAAAAGATAAGATGAGAAATAAGTATATTTGCGAGGAGGTTGGAGTAGCCTCAATTGAGAATAAGCTCAAAGAAAGTCGACTTAAATGGTTTAGACAAATAAATCATAGGTTAATAAAAACTCCAATAACGAAAGTAGAAATATTGGATCTTATTTATGTAAAAAGATGAAGGAGAAGGCCAAAAACGACAAGAAATTATAAGGAATATATACTTAGAGCTAAATAAAGATTTGTTATTTGATGGAGTACAATAAAAACAAAAATTCATGTAGTCGACCCCACCTAATGGAAAAAAGGTTTGGTTGTTGTTGTCATTAAGGGACGAAGAGATGGGATTCACTATCAAGAAGCATATTTCAATATCGTATCTCAAGGATTATAAAGGTGAATTTTAACATACATTTTAATATATGACAAACAGAAATAAGCATTAAAATAATCTTGATAGCTTTGGTCCAAATCCACCATTGTAATAGGGAAAATAATTATAGGTAAAATAGAATATCATACCATCACCAATAGCAAATAATTGACAAAACTTGAAGCAAAGGTCAAAACTTGAACAAGTTGATTAGCAGTAGTACTGTATCTGAAGATATCTAATTGCAGCAAGCAGAAAATATTAAAGTGGTTCTCACAAAGTATAAGCAAAGCTGATGCTATAACCACTGCAGCAATGGCAATGTACAGTTGGTCCGCTGGCTGTTGCCGAATCCACTGCTCAATCTGGCTAACCTGTTGCTTGATGTGGTATACCCATTGCTCCATTATAGAACAGAAATGCAGAATTCCTTCCAGTAATGCACAACAGATACAATAAGTAAATTTAACATCATTCAACTGCTAAGAAACTAATATGTACATAAAAAACTTTGCTTGGATAGAGGTTGAGGAGGTCATCGGAGAGAGAAAGGGCCGCTAATCTGCCAAAACAATAGGATAACAATGATCTAGTTCACCAAAGAGCAAACCTAAAGTATTTCAAATCTCTGAGGAGTACAAGGCACGGCAGCTCTAATCACAAGGGGAGAGGGGGGTTGAATGACGCATGATGTCACTAGACCTAGAACCAAAAGGATTGGATCAGACATATGCAAGTGGGTTTCTTTTCTACTCCAACTCCTGTTTGAAATGGAGTCAAGTCGGGTCAAATATTGGGATTTGGGAACTTCTTTCATGCGGACCATCAATTGAACCAAACAGAAAAAAAAGTGTTTGGCAGTGAATGGCATTATTCAATCTCAATCAATGAAATAAAGAAGATGAAAGGAGGTTCCCGACTCACCTTCGAGTCAAATGTGTTACAGCCGCGGAGAACTGGGTGGAAACAGGACCTGGTACGGCGCCTCAGTAAATGGCGATTTGCTCCCAGCGGGGTGTCGCGCTAGGGCGGAGCGGCTGAAGCCCCGTAGGTTAGGTCACCGGAGACACGATCCGACTGGCGGAGCGACGCCGCGGGTGAGCCGATTGACAAGAGAAAGAGAGGGGACAGCGGTCGTACCGGCGAGCGCAGCGTGGCCGGTGGTCGCGTGGCTGATGGGCTCTGCGGGCGGCTGTTTGGTTGAAGGCTTCAAGCGGTTTCGGGACGAAACGATTTAATAAAATTAATTAGCCGACTTCAAGGCTATAGAAACCATCGAAAAAGTAATTTCAACTCGCTATCCCTTCTTTTTTTTCTCAGATTTTTTTTTAAATATATCCTGGGATAAATTTGATTTTTTTTAAGGCTAAAATTAAGAAATAATTAAATCTGATAAATTTAAAATTTAAAAAATAATAATAATTCATCTTTTGACTCATAACCTCATCCCTTAAATATCTCAAATTTTAATATATATTCTCGTGAGAATTTTAAATTAAAAATATTCAAATAAATTATAAAATTTTGAATAAATATTTCTTATTTACTTTTATTATAAAATTTATATATTTTTATTATTTTTGAGATTTTATTGTGAGATGAAGTAGTTTCCAAATTAATATTCATCCAAATAAAAATAAATTAAAGTAGATTTAAAATTAGTTTCAAGCCACTTTTTATCCAAACAAAATTTAAATTTGAAATTATTTCATTTATCTGAAACCACTTCAAACTTTGAATCCGATTCAATTTATTTTGAATCTGAATCGCTGTCAAACAAGCCGAAAGGCTTGAGGGGCCTAAGCTTGTCCCCTGGTTAGGAGGGTCAACGTGAATCAGCAAAGAACGCAAGTGAGTTAGGACGAGTCGGGATCAAATCTCAATTGCGGTTACGAATTTTTCTCATTTTTAAATATATGTTTAAATTAAATGGATCACAATTATAAATTATATTTTTATTAAATATTTATTATATATAGCAAATTTATTAGCCTATCATATTATTATAAATTTATTTACATGCTTTTGTGTTTATTTACATTGATTACTATTTGTATATGCTACTGTAATATATTCAAACATAAATATCTTTATATGAAATATATGAATATATAGACATATTAAAATGATTACAAGCAAAAATCAATTTTATTTTAAATGAGCCAATTTTAAATAATAAAAAATTAAATTTAGACAGATAGAGAAACTATTACTAACACATTCATTTATTTTATACTTTTTTTATTTATGCTTCAATCAATGATTTTAAAAAAATAAAAAATGCAGTATGTCACATAAAAAAACAAATCAGACACACATTTAGAATAATAATTCGAGAAAGATCAAGCACTCAACATTCTAAACTCAAAATTTATTTTATTTAAAATTTATTTCATTTCAAAAATAGTTTTTTTTAGCATAATTTAAGACTCTTATATAAATTCAAAGTCATCTGATTTTCAAAAGATAAAATTACAAATACATTGTATCATACAAACCAAAATACAAAAATTTTCGCACATAATAAGAAACCACGAGTAATTCTGATCATCATCCGTCATGCAAATATGCCAAAATTGCTCTCTGTTATGTCTAGCACACAATGATGTCGAAATATGAGATCTCGATCATCAACTAATAAACTTTACCTAATTGAATCTGTGAAATGATGGTACAATATCCTTACCAATGTAAAATAATTTACATAAATATCACTAAAATTGAATTATTTTTATAAATTCACTAAAATTTACAATATCTTCACCAATAACCTAACTTTGCTAGCTAAAGGACAGCTCCCTCCCCATTAAATTTATTAACCTCTTAAAAAAGAATCATGCTTGATCTACTTTTTTGTAATTTACTTGAATTATTGTAATGTTAGGACACATTTTCAAAATAAAATAAAGAAATAATTACACCCAAATCTTTAAGTTTAACGCTTAATAACGCACAAATTTATTTTTTTAAAATTATAACATTGTAGTCCTAAATTTTAATAAATTATCAAATAAATTTTTTTAAATTTTTTTATTATTAAAATTTTTTAAAATTACCATTTTACCACTTCAATCTCTCTCTCCCCTCCCGATCCTCGTACACGCCGCGCAGCCTCTCTCTCCTCTCAATCCCCTCGCATGCGAGGGCGCGCGGCCGCAAAACCCGCTCGGTAAAATAGTAATTTTAAAAAATTTTAATAATAAAAAAATTAAAAAAAAAATGATAATTTATTAAAACTCAAGACCCAATGTTATAATTTTAAAAACATGAACCTATACGCTATTAAGCATTAAACTCAAAGACTTGAGTGTAATTATCTCTAAAATAAAATAAGATTTCGCAAAGCTTTGAAGAATAAGGGGCACACATTCACAAACTTGCAAAGCAATAAAAAAAAAAAATGACTTGCACAATGTTTTAGTTTGATTACAACTAAAGAATAAGGGGCACTACATTTCACCCTTCATTTCATTATTCAACTTAAATTGAAAATTACTATGAAAACAAGAAATCAAAGACCACAATCTTTTACACATCTAGAAAACAGTCCAAAAAATCTTCTATATGACTACAATGTTTCAGCTTATTTACTACCAAAGCCCCATTTATTTGTCTATTTAAAATTAACTTAATTTAATTTTAACCAGACATATCACATCACACATAAAATTCAATATTAAAAATTAACTTTATTTCATATTTTACACACATTACTAAATAACTAACTTATATCACATCTCTCACATGTCCCTAACATAATAACTAATTTTATATCACATCCCTCACACACCCCAACATAATAATTAACTTTAATTCACATCATTCACAACTTTCAATAAAAAAATATTTCTATCCAAATTTAATTTTAAACTTATTAAATTTAACCTTACAAACAAACAGACTCCAAAGAATAGATCTTTAAGGCCCTCTATTTTGCGCCCTTCATTTCCAAGTACAAACACAAGCATACAACAATGAGCTAAGAGGAAGTTGACACAATTCAATTTGCCAAGTGCTTACAAATCTCTCAATGACAACATTAATTAACTACAAAGAAGAGTTCGTTAAAGAACCCATGAGAATGACAGGACTGCTGTTCTTGGGCTTCCATAGCTTATCTGGCCTGGCCTTGGAGAGAATATTCGAAAAAAATCCCGCCGTTGAGGTCGAGACGAGGGGCTGGATGGAGGGCTCCACGTGAGGACCAACCGTGCTCGATCCAGTGGGTCCCACCCTCCTCGCTGCATCGGCAGGCTTCTCACTGCAGGGGCATCCCAGAAGGTTTACAAAGCATGCCTTGTGATAGATGGAACCGCATGAACTGCATTTCTCGGCTTCAGTTTCCTGGTTAAGAAAAGATCATTTCATTTCATTCAGTTACATGGTTCAAAATTGGGGCCAGAATGAATTATAAAATATTAAACAACTGAGAAAAGTTAAGAGAAAAAAGATATGAGTTTAAGTTAATTATATCCTTAAGGTTTGATTATTATGGACATAATTTCAAATGAAAAAGGAAGAAAGGATGTGGAAATGAGCCTTGATAGGTAAAATGGGCCTTCGGTGTTTGGTAAGCACCTACCAGATTGCAGTTTGACCACAACGTTGAAGCTTAATTAATGCTCAATTCAAACGATTTCTGATCAACCATTCCTTTATATTAATGGCTCAATGAGGTCTCAAAACTAGATGAATTTTACTAATTTAGACCAAATATTAAACTGGTGATTTATCAAACAAGTGAAATCAATCTCATGGTATTCAGTAGCTCCTCGAACATCAATTTTACGTTCCACTGAACTCGAAGTGCATAACAAAGTCTAAAGCTTGCCATTTCTAACATCACCTACTAAATGAGAAAAAGGAAAGAAACTTATTCGCGAAAGTGAATCGTCTCCTTCAAAAGAAACATGAACTTATACGACTATGTTGGTGAGCTCATCATTTCTTGGAGGAGACTTTCGGCCACATAGAAATTAAATTTATCGACTGAATTGCAAAGTGGAAGCATATAAGAAGTACTATACTGACCTGAAAAGGAAATATCATAGAAGAAGGATCATGGCATGCTTGCCTAGCAGCACAAGCGACACCAGCATCATAACATATAAGGCACTGCTGAGTTATGTGCTCAAGGATTAGATTTGAGATGTTCTCCACCATCACAGGAAGTGCTGCCATTGGATAGAAAGCACACAATGAAACGAACTCACAATAGTCTACAAATTTTAATATTTAAATATCTTTGATATTAAATTTTAACGATCAACGAGAACAATTCTCAACTGCAAGCAGATATTAATCTACCGATTCAAATATATAAATCATTTCATTCGATAAGCATGATTCCCAATTAACGATCTCGGATTGAGCATCAAAGGGAAAATGACTGCATTATGCCTTAGATTACTAATTAATGAATCTTATGCCAATAGCATAAGACAAGAGAACAAATATTTTAGAAAATATTTAGGGAAAAACGCTGAGCTCTCATCAACATTAGCCAATTTCACAGGCAGGGGAATATGGAGCAACTAAGATCTGCCACGCAGTCATGAAAGGATTTGGAGTAATGAATTGATTTCAAGCAACTCAAAAGGATATTTAAGTAGACTAGAAATTTAAAATTGATATTAACAAAGTTCAGCGTTTAAGAGTGCATTTGTTAAGGCAGGTTAATCTAACATATCAGATCATACATAAATTTCAATATTAAAATTTAATTATATTCCACATCATACATATATATATTAAAATAAAAAAATTAATTTTATTTCACATCTTACACATACCAAATACTAACATCGCATCCCTCACATATTCCAATATAATAACCAATTACATTTCACATCACACACATCTCTTAATAAAAAAATATCCTCATCCAAGATTATCTTTGACCTAGTTAAAAGTTAACTTATGCAAACACCCTCCCTCAAAGATTAACAGCTAAACCCTCTCATCAACGACAAAGCTATGTCAACTGGTTTAAAGGGTTATCACAAAAGTGAATTACATGCAATTTCTTATTGCAAAAAGGTAGAAAAATATGCTCTGCAGAATAGGTTTTGAACAAGGCTTATTCACTTCAATTTTGGCACACTCCAAAATCATGTTTATTTATGCAGGCATCTTTGAGACAAGAAATTCATTCTGCATCAACTTATCACAAAATTCTTTCAAGCTATAGATATGACTTGAAACTCGAATAAAAAATATTCAAGATATTATGCTAGCTGAGATCAGAGTATGCTATGTTCCAATTATTGTTGCTAGTGTACTATCGAAGAAAAATGTATTGTTGCTAGTGTAGGTTCATTTGTTTTGGCTGTTGTTGAACATGAAAATAAGAATGCTGTGGTTTAAAGATCACAAAAAGTGAGACAAGTACCTGAAAATGGCCCTTTCGACAAATCTACAAGGTCTCGAAGCGCAAAGAAGTCATTGCTTTCAAGAAGATGCCGACGAATTCCAAGGCTTTTTTGAATAGAATTCCTAAAGGGGCAAATTACATATGGAAGCATAGCTCCAATTTTCTTTCTGAATCCCATAACATGAAGCAAAGCTGGAATCTTTGAAAATAAAAATGGATTGACTGCGCTAACACAAAGCATGGGCTGAAAAGACAAAATGGCAAAAATATAAGCTTCAATATGTTCTAATCCTTAGCAATAACTTATCTTAGCAAAATTTTAAAAGCTTAGTTAATTATAATGGAAAAGAAGTTAAACTTCATACAAATTAATTACTTGAAAAAAATAAAGGTCATGGCACCAATGCTCATATGAGACAAACAACAAAATCCTTGATACATTAAGCATAATCGGTCAAAGTATGTAAAGCACTTAATTATCTTTTATTGCCCAGCAAAAAGGTCAAAATTATATTACCTTGTCATAGATGGACTCAAGAAATGCTTTAGCTAACTGAGAAACTGGATACAAAGAAAAGTCCCAGTAATGCAATACTCTTGCTGGCAAAACAGCAACATCATTCGAATGGCATGAAGCACAAAATAGCTGGCCGGTATATTCACAAAATCGTGGCCTGTTCCATCCAAATGTTTGTACAAGTTCCCTAAGGAAGGTCTTTCCAGCATCAAGGTGCCTGCGACACCCTGCACACTTATACTGCTGAATTTCAAGCAATTGCCTCAAAGACTTGTGAGGTTTCACCTCAACAATTAGTGAAATGGTCTTCCCTAAGCTAGATGAATCATCTTGAAATTCCCTTCCACAATTCAAATTTTCATCCTGCACAAACTTTTGAAGAGATCGAGGAACAAAAGCCTGTAACAAGCTAGACTTGAATATTGCTTTTCCTGGAGTCAAAAAGCAAACAAGGGGTCTAGGAATTCCAAAGGAGTATTTAGAGTGCAGAATGGAACATAAACAGTCTTCAATAAGAACACTTCTCTCAATGACAACATTTGGAGAAGCATTACCAAATACTTTTCTGGATTCCTGCTCAACACTGGACCATGCAGCAGGAAGGCTCAGACCATGGCGAGTAAATAGTGCTTTCAACTGACAGTAGAGAGCAAAGAAATCGCGATAGCGACGTTCAACCTCCCACTCATCCTTATCACTGTTCACTTTTATTCGATATATTGTATATTCTCGGACACCAACCAATCTCTCCCCAAAAGAAACATCTCCTTTCTTTTGTTTTGCCCCAACAATCTCAACTCGGTCAATTTTTGAAGGGACATGGACCGGTTGATATATGTCATCGGTGCCAGAAGTAGAAGCAGTTGAACTTCCATCCCTACAATGATGCAAGTGCTGGTTAATATGACTATGATTAGCTTGAGTGTACTTGGATCCATGGCATTTTGCTGAGTCCAGCAGAATTTCCTCCATTTCAAGAACCATTTCATCATAAGAATCACAAGTTTCCAGTTCCTTGGACTGCACATCGTAATCAACAAACGTGCTAAAATCATAATACATGAAACAAAAAACAAAGAGAAGAGAGTAATGCACTGATCCGCTTCAGGTGTTAATGTTCAGAAAGAGTATCAGAAACTAACTGGAAGATAAAAATTGAAAAAATCAGTATACAACATGTCAAAAGAATATTCTAATTATATTTGATTTATTGGTATTTCAAACAGTGGGAGAAGCCTCCTATTTATAATGTAGAAGGCAATTACAATATAGAAACTACCAAATCAAGAATAGATGCTCCTTTATGTATATAAGACGTTATAATTGGAATTAAAATATTAAGAGAATAACTGTAGAATAATTTAGAGTAGGGTAAATTACATTCAGGCTCGTGAGATTAGGCCATAATATTGCATAGATTAACATTTTTGACTTTTAACATCTAGGTCCCTAAGAAGATTAAACTCTCAATTGAGCCACTAAAATTATATTAAAAACTTTATATAGGTCCCTGCACATGATTTCCATCAATAATCTATTAAAAAATTGAAAAAATGATTTTTTTTAAAAAAACATTATGTACAAGATGACTTAATGCCCAAGAAGAGGAGTGCCAAACCACGGAAGAGAGAGAAATAGAGGAGAGGCTGGTCTCCTTTGGCCTTCACCAACAAGTGTGATAGAGAAAAGGGGGGATGGGCTCCTCCGCCCAACAAAGAGAGAGAAGGGAGGGGGGGGAGAGAGGAATTGGGTTCTGCCACCTAGAGAGGGGGTATGGGCTGGGCTAGCTCCTCCGCCCCTCATCAGCCTAGCCCAAGCTAGAGAGAGAGTGGGAGGGAGAGAGAGGCTAGGCTAGCTCCTTCACATCTCCTCCGCCTGGCCCAAGTTAAAGAGAGAGTTGGGCTCCTCCACCCCTCCACAAGCTAGCCAGACAAAGAAAGGGAAGAGGTTAGGCTCCTCAGCCCCCCCTCTGCCTAGCGAGAAAGTGAAGGAGAGAAAGTTTAGGGGAGAGAAGGGAAAGGAATAAGGGTAAAATAGTCATTTAAAAGAATAAGCTAGTAAAACTTACAAAAGAACCAACTTAATATATTTACATGATTGCGAGACCTAGATGTTAAAAATTTAAAAATATAGACCTTTGTAATATTATGTCCTAACCTAAAGGACTTTGATGTAATTTACCCTTTAGAGTATCCTAAACATTTCTAGAATATTCAACACTCCCTCTCAAGCTGAGCATACATGTCATATAGATTCAGTTTGTCATAAAAAATGAAAAACTAAGTAGGGCAGAAAGTCATAATAAAGTGTTTGTCAGCTGATCCTTAATCCTAATATGAGGTGCAGTGATCTTCTTTAATGATACAGCTTCCCTGATGAAGTGGTAGTCAACCTCAACATATTTAATATATTCATCCAAAATAGTAATACTACAATATAGATGGCAACCTCATTATCATAATGCATCACCATAGGCTTTTCGACGAGGAAGTTGAACTCATTTAACAAGGTCTTGACCCCATCATCTATGTAGTGTGAGCCATTGCCCTTTACGCAGATTTAGCATTAGATCTTGCCATAATAGTTTGCCTTTTACTAATCCATATCATGCGATTTCCCCCAATATGAATATGATACCTTGTCGATGGATATTCTATCATCAACAGACTAGGCATAAGCAACATCAGAATAAGCCTTGAAATCAAAGTGACCATATTTCTTATACAGCAAACCTTTTCTAAGACTCCTTTTAATGTACTTGAGTATCCTAATAATAACTTCAAAATGCTTTTGTTTAGCACTTTGGATATACTGGCTAACAAAACCTATAACAAAAGTAATATTGGGCCTCGATACAATCAAGTAAATCAACTTGCCTACCATGTGTTTGTATGCTAAGGCATCCTTAAGAGGCTCTCTCCATTATAAGTGATAAACTGAACATTCATTGGTGTATCAACTAGTTTACATCCAAGTAATCTAATTTCTTTTAAGTAAATCTGTTGCATATTTTTCTGTGAGAGTGCAATACCATTCTTACTGTAAGCAATTTCAATCCCCATGAAGGTGCCACTTCAAGTGATGAGTATATCATCAACACATAAAACAAGAATAACTAAACTAGAAAGGAAATGTTTTCTAAAGATAGAACAGTTTGCATTACTAGTCCCTAGACCAACCTTGCCTGCCACTTTGCAAAATTTTCAAACCAAGATTGACGGATCTAACCATAGTGGCCTTTCAAAGCTTATAGCTATACATATTACCACATAACTTAGTGGTTGCTTCATATAAACAGCTTCAAAAAGGTCACCATATAAGACACCAGCCCTGATTGATAGCAACAAAGAATAAAAGTAACACAAAGTTGAGTTTGACAACAAGAGAAAAAGTTTCAAAGTAGCTTACTTCATAGATCTAAGTAAACTCTTTTGCTACAAGATGAAACTTATAGTGATCAATAGTCTCATCAGATTTGAACTCAACAGAAAAACACCAGACGATGGAGACACTAGATCCCAAGTTGTTCTACTGATCAAAGCTAACAATTATGCATCCATGGCTAGTTTTCATTTAGGAATCTGCAGTGTCTTATGATATAACCTGGGTATTGATATAGGAAATTGAGACAAAGCAAAGGAATACAATGGGTGAGTGGCACATTGCTGTTTACCTTTGTGAAAAGCTATAAATAGATCTAAAGTGGAATCAATGTGTAGGAAATCAACAAAATCTGTAGATGGTGGTGGCAGAGGAGCAGCAATTACCAAGGAATGACAAGTAACTTCCAAAGGATGATCAATAGGCATTGGTGCAGCAGAAGGTAGAGGAACAAATGGAGTAGATGCAGTGGAGAATTCTAGAAAGCAGTAGGGGGTTGATTCAAAAAATGTAACGCCCGTAGAGAAATAAATCTTTCAATTTTATTTGTTATTTCAAATAGTGGGAGAACTGACCTATCTATAATATAGAAGGTAATTGCAATATGAAAACTAACAAATCAAGAAAAAGATCCTCCTTTATATGTGTGTGCGGTTATAATTGGAAATAAAGTATAATAGCAAAATAATTTAGAGTATCCTAGTGATTTTCGAAATATTCTCCGCACTTGATAATAGACCATTATGACAATATTCTGAACCTATCGTCAATAAGTCTTCATACAAGAAAAAGTTCAATGGAGATAGCACGAATATCACAAGAAAGAATTATTGCATAGATAAATCAGAAGTACATTCAAATATCAGCTTTTGATCGTTAAAGTGCAACTAAAGTGTTGATCACAAATATAGACCTAAATCCAAGCCATACACACGTACACTAGAAAAATCGCCAATTTTGGCTAATGGGCTCAACGAACAAAGCTTATCAAACAATCCTCACGAATAAGTCTTGGAAAATAAATGTTATAATCGTGGAACAAACTACGACCCTCTTGAGGGTAGCAGACAACAATTCGCCTCCCAATGGAATTAGATAGAAACCACCTTTTTATCTTATCATGAAAAGAGACCTCTTTGGCTTTCTCTATTCGGAAAAGAGTAAAAGCTACAATTAAATAGGTTGTAGCAATTACCTTCTTGCCCTCTAAATTCATCTATAAATGCTGGGATAACTTAAACATGAAATCATCTCTCTATCTCTTCTATCTTGAAAAAGAGTAAAAGCTATTATTGAATAGATTGTGACAATTACATTCTTGCGCCTCCAAATTCATCTACAAATGTTGAAATAACTAAGATGAGAGAGAGATCTCCCGCTCTCTAGGCCATTTTCCTCTCTTCGTCCCAACTACAAAGACTTTAACCACATTAGCAGCAGTTACACAAGCAACAGCTCTGACTATTGTTCAAACAGCATCAACAACGCTACAAGACATCAATTAAGGCCATCTTACTCGAGCAATCTATCTATCTCCAATACATAGTGGATTTAAAATGCTAAATTGACGTCGTGATTTTTCCACAGAAAACTCAAGTTTTCACGCAAAAAATTGATGTCTCCAATTTATTTCCCATATCATCTTCATACTTTATTTCATGACCATTTGATCTTTGTTAGTAGACTTTTTGCATGAACATAAAGCTTTAATCCTAATATAATTATGTTTTCTCTTCTATATTCAACTCTACGCAAAGAAATACTCTCTATGAGCGCAAATGATTCAAAGTCAATTTTATGATATTATCACAAGTCATTTCTTGTCTATTCCTTCTCTGTAAGGTCATCAATGAAATTCACTTAGATTAATAAATAGGTACGAGAAAGCACTTGAGATGATTTAAGAAGACATTGATCAATATAAACACAAGATCTAAATTGTTCTCACCAAAATATTAGCATTAATCATAGTTTATTTTCAAAACTACTAGCTCATCATTCGAACCCCAAAAAAAGGAGGGAAAAGAAAAGAAATATAGTAGAAAAGCAAACATTAGAAGATTCCCTTTGGTGGAGAATATTTAACTTAATATATTTTTAAATTTAATTAGAGGAATATTTTATTTTATTTATACCTAAAATCTTATGAATTTGCATTTTATTATTTTTGACAAGTTTCCATTTTTGAATTTTTCTAGGGTTTAAGATTGATGAATTTAGCCCCTGTTGATTGTTGTTCTTATTTTGGCAAGCTTTCTTCATCATGTAAGTGGTGGTTCCTCACTTCTGTGTATCATATTTTAATGTTTGGGTGATTGTGTTTAAGTTAGTTTGACACTAATAGTTCATCAAAATTATTTTTAAATTAACTTGTGAAATATTAATAGAATAGAATACATGACGAAAAAAAAAAGATAATACTAAAGAAAAACAAGTCAATATAGCTTGGATCAAAATCGAGGTGAAGAACAAGATAGTTAAAATGGAGATTTTATTTTGAGTTTAATTTTGGGTAAAAATTTATGTAAATCAATCAATAGATGTGTAAAAGTATGATGAAACAAGCTTTGAGCACATCAAACTCGATGAGAGTGAATAAGGTCCGAGTCCAGATCGAAAAGCTTTATATGTGATCACATACTCTTGTGCTCAAGCTTTAAAGAGAAGAACTTTCATACTTTCCACTTTCATTTGTTGATCCGAGTGATATAATAATAATTTTTAATCAATTTTTTCTCTTTGGTTTTTTATTTTCTTTTTGTTAAGGAAAGACTGAGATCTTGGTATGCAATTTCCTTTTTTTTGGTGAAGAAACAATAAGATCTTGTGTTCTTCTTAGTGAGAAACAAGTGTGCTCTCAGTTAACTCTCCTTTGAGTGAAGAAGGATCTAAGAATGAACCTAATTTTGAGTGTGACTCTTGGTGACCATATTGGTTTAGGTAAGCCAACTTCTTTTGCGTGAACTAGGTGAGTGAAACCTAGTGAAGGGTGGAAAGTAGTAGTGTCATTGTGACAAGGGCTTCTCCACCAAACTTTGTGAAAGAAGATCATTTTATAGTAAGATTTTTCTTTACTGCTCTTAAGCCATGAATGTAGGCATAGGGTAGCCGAACTATGTAACATTAAGGCCCCATTTGTTTTGAAGTTAAAAATTAACCTGATTTAATTTTAACCTGACATATCAGGTCTCACATAAAATTTAATATTAAAAATTAACTTTATTTCACGTCCTACACATATTACTAAAATAATAATTAACTTACATCACATCTTATGAAGCACGGATACGACACGGGGACACGGGACACGACACGACACAACACGGCGATACGGCGATTTTCCAAAATATAGGACACAGACACGGCATGACACGCCAAATATAATAATAAGGTTAACAATTTATACTTAATATATATAAATATATAACATAATACAATTTAAATTTTTAAGTATAAACAACTTGTAAGTAGCACTGTAGCTTCATAAAATTAAGATGAGAACTTGAGAACAAACGTGGTCGGCATTAAAAAGATTTGAGATATAAATTTAGGATTTACTTTGAATAATAGAAAATACAATTTTGCTTATTAGGACAATCACAGTGAGCACGACAATAAGAGAAAGTAAGAGCACTCAGTGTTGAAGATGAAAAAAGGATAAAGGTGAAACTAGAGTTCTAAATTTTTTACGATTGGTTCATTTTCGTAAGGCTTAGGGCAACAAAAAAGGAAAAAATTTGATTTAACTTAGTTAACTTAGAATTTTAATTATATTAGGTAAACTTTTAACAATAATAAGAGATATATTTTTAATTTCATTAAATAAAATTTTAATGATAATAAAAAAATGAGAGATATATTCATAAATTTTATTAAAAATATATAATATTAATAAATAAATTTAACATTAATATTAAATATATCCAACTCCATCTTATGTATGCTAGAAGTATCATGCATCTCTAAAGTATCCTAGAAGTGTCTCTAAAGTATCCTAGAAGTGTCTTAAAAGTATCCTAGAAGTGTCTCAAAAGTATCCTAGAAGTGTCTCAAAAGTATCCTAGAAGTGTCTTAGAAGTGTCCTAAGGTGTCCCAAAGTGTCCTCGTGTGTCCAAAAAGTGTTTTTTAGTTTTTTAATATTATTTTATTAGGACACGCCACGTGGCGTGTTCGACACGGTGTCCCGGCGTGTCTGACACGGTGTCCCGGCGTGTCTGACACGGTGTCCCCGCATGTCCTCGCGTGTCCCCGAGTGTACGTGTGTCCGACAAGGACACGGCGTGATTCTTGAAGTGTCCATACTCCATAGATCACATCCCTCACATATCCCAAAATAATAACTAACTTTATATCACATCCCTCACATATCCCAACATAATAACTAATTTTATTTTACATCATTCACAACTTTTAATAAAAAAATATCTCTATCCAAATTTAATTTTAACTTTATTAAATTTAACCTTACAAACAAATAGAATGTTCTTTATTTAGTTTATCCGCTAATTATCTCTTATTATTACTAGTATATTTTTGTTGATGTGAATAATTTCATTTACATATAATCATCCATTCACCCTCCTCTAAACGACCATCTCAATCCTATAGTAAGAGCATCTCCATAATTTGCACAATTGCTTAGTATTAATTAAACTAATATGAACTGAATAAACAGTAATGCCTCCAAGAATTCTCTGTTTCTTCTCTTTCCTATATCTTCTTCTCCTCCTTCTAACTCTTCCTCTATTCCTCCACTTCCCATTCTTGTTCTATGTCACCCTCCTATGGTTATTAGAAAACAGGAAACTAACAAATTCAAATCATCTATTCCATCTCCATATTGGGGGAGAAAAGGCACACCTGATTGATCTTCCATGTAATAACAAAGAAAAAGGAGCAAAAGAAGAGTTTTTTCCCCCATAAGTGAAGGGAGTTGTAGCCCTGTCTTTTAAAAGAAGAGCTACATCACTTGAAAATTGGCATTACTGGGAGGATGGGGTGCTCAAATACATGCATATGTCATGTATTGCTAAAGAACATACTCATCTATGGTGCAAGGAAGGAAGCTCTTTAGCTACATAAATTCAACAGTGAACAATCAATATTGTAGTGACAACTGAATGGATAAACGATCTCAGATGCATACAACTTACCTCATGCTCCACAAAATCCACTTCAACTACACCCATAGCATCTTTGTTCATTTCCTCAATCCCCTGAATGCCTGAACATTCTGCATCACTGACTGTCCGAAAGGAACTTGATTTATCAAACTGGATTCTCGCAATACCTCTGCTAGACTGTTCACCATTTAAGCAGCAGAAAGACTGTAATGAAGTATCACCTTTCAAAAGAGGATAAGATGGTGGGTCTTCAGATCCACCTTTAACGTTTCCTTCAAAAGCTTCATCTACAATTTTGCCAGTATCTTGCTCAGCACTTGATGATTGAATTAAAATTTCATCGCCATTACAAAGAGAACTCAGGTTCCATTTCACTGTCTTACCATCAGAGAAACTATTTTGTAAACCAGAAGAATCATCATATCCCAAATCCACTGTACACAGATCAACAGCGTCTGCTTCACGACGGGTTCCTAAAATACATTCATCATCTCCAAGTGCCAGTCCAGGTATATCAGTAGTTTGTTCCTTGTGATTAGCTGCTATTAGAAGAGAATCTTCCGCATCTTTAACAAGCCGATCTTCTGCTTTAGAATCAGCAACTTCTACATCTTCCGCCTCTTTGCCCAATGCTGTTCCAATAGGTCCCTCTTGCTTCTGAACAGTGTGATCCAGATGCAAAGAGACCAAACCAAGATCACCTCCACCTGTTTCCTGCACAAACTCATCCCAATCATTTGAGCCAAATGCCACACAGGAAGTAATAAGGAGTGGATTAGAATTGTCGATTTTGGGATTATTAACAAGGTTGAAGCTCTTCTGTTTATAAAACTGCATTTGATCCTCATTATCAGTTCCATAATCAAGTATGGAATCAACTCCTGAATGCTCAGAGTGAGATAAGACATCATCATCTGCCTCAAGCCCTATCCCACGCTGAGTATCAAAATCTAAACAAACCACATTACATAAATGACCTATACTTTGAGTCAATGAACCACCCTCTTCAACTGCCTCAGAATATTCATTAAAACTAGCTCGTTGGGAAGAACCAGCGGGAGAGGAAGATGACTCTTGACCCTTGACAAAGCGTTGAAATAGTGAACTTCCAGAATTATCGTCATTACGTAAGCCAAAGCAAGATGATGAACTTCCTTTGGAGCACTGAAATGGAGCAGAGGTAGCACTGGTTCTGTCTAAGGGACTCTCAGAAGAATCATTTGATACTCCATCTGGCAAACAATTTGAAACATTCCAACGACTTCTCAGCGACTTCTCTCTCAAACTGTGGCACTCTCGAGGTGAATCATCTCCAACCCCACTGCAATTACCGACCGAGCTGCAGAGGCTCGCACTCCCAAACACGGAGTTAGCACTACAGTACCGATCAAATTCCGATCCGTCACATGAGGAGTAATTGGAGGAAACCGGCGAAGCATCGGTGTCGGAGAACAGATCCGGGCGAGTGGAAAAGCAATCGATCGGATTAGGAGGAGCTCCACACTCAGATGCACTCTCCATAAACCATCAAGAAAATGAACACAAGATTAAATCTTCTTAAATAAACGAAACTTCCGCTTTGCATTCAGGCAATCAGACGAGAAGTAGAGACTTGAATTTGGTAGCTCGAGCGCTCGGTAATGCACGACATAGGGTTTTGTGCACGCGAAGAGCCAGATCACAAATCGATGATCGGAAAGTAGCCAAGGTTACCTTGCTCAGATCGAAGAATTATCAACAGGCAGAAGCAGGCGTGCGATTTCGCGGCGAAACCAAAAGCAAGTCAGCCGATCCACGCACACTGGTTGCGTTTCTCCTCTCTCTCTCTCTCTCTCTCTCTCTCTCTCTCGCCGCGGTGTTTCGTATGATTTTATCTGACGACCGCTTTTTACTAACGTACGCCGGTTGGCGTGCGCATATGACCATCAGGCCAAATGTCGCCGGTTGGCGGTTTGCCAGCGATCGGCTCTGTGCCCACGTCAAAATGAACGGAATATAAAACTTTAGTGAGAAATTACCATTAGGTTCCTCAAGTTGGTAGGGTGTGTCAATCTGGTCTTTAAATTTGAAAAAAATCTTCCACACAGATTTATAAGACTAATATGATGTTTTAAATTAATTTATAAATTGTATAATTTTTAATGCAGATCCTAACAAGGATAAGATGCTTCAAATTAATCTCTCATGAATATTTTAAGGAATCAAAATTTAAAAGACTAATTTGAAGTATTCCATTAACTATATAAAAACTTATATGACAAATTACAAAATTTATGTATCACGTTGCAACATTCATTCAACTTTGCCCTGTTTGGCGCGAGGATCAAAATAGGACCAAAATAGTACTAGTTTAGAAAATAACAATAATAATAATAAATAAATTATTTTAATTATTCTACATAAATTTTAATATTTTACTTCATATACTCAGTAATTTTTAATAAAAATATAAATTTTATTTCACATCTTAGATTAAAATACTCGATTTGAATAGTCTAGAATGTGAAATAAAGTTGATATTTTTATTTTAAATTATTGAGTATGTAAAGTAAAATAATATTTTTTATATTTGAATTTGTGTAGAATGATTTAAAAAATTTATTTATTATTATTATTGTTATTTTTTAAATTAGTACCATTTTGGTTCTGTTTTGATCCTGTTTTGGTCCTCACGCCAAACAGGACAGTGTGCATCACAGATTACAAAATTCATACATTGAACCTAAAAATTCTATTAACATTAGGATCTCAAAAGTAATATTCTCAAATTTTGTAAAAATTACATACACAATCTCTAAAATGAGCAAGTACAAAAAGCGAAACTCGATTTATAACCAACTCATAATTACTGTTTAAATAATTATTTTTAAAAATTTATTAAAAAATTCTTATAATTTACTTAATAGTACAAAAAAATCTCGTTAACTTTAATAAATTTTTAATATCATTAATACTTCTTTAAATTTTTAAATTTATGGTATTACAAATTCACTATCATTACTCATTGCTTCTCTAGAACTGCCTCACAATTGTCGGCTCATCAGCCCCACGGATAAAGAGTGCAAGGCACTTGCATTAGAAAGACAGAGAAGAGAGAGGGTGCAAGGGGCAGGCACTAATAGCCCACCAATGTACATGCAATGAGGAGAGAGAGGGAGGGCAAAAATAAAATTAAAATTTTTAAAAAAAATATTTTATAGATGCTAATAAAAATTATCAAATTGAATTTGATATGTAACAATCATAACTTATTAAGACTCTTATTATTATAAAAATTTCAAAATAGAAACATTTCAATAAATTTTTAAAAATTATGAATCAAATAATAATTATGAGTTAACTATAAAATTTTTTCTAATTAACTATAATAACATTTTAAAAAATATTCCAAATTGGTTTTGTATAAACATATAAATAAGCAAGGCGCCACCTATTATAGTAATTTTATTATACATAATCTAAAATCTAAAAGTCATTCCACCTGCCAATCTAACATAAAGATATCTAGATACAAATTCATATTTCATACAAAAAGAAACGCAACTATGCTTGCTAGTGGGTGAGCTGATACGACAAAAGGCGTATAAATGAAAAAATAATAATTAATGAAAAATGATCATACTTCATAGGCCATTAAAATTAAAATAACTCAATAAGATTTTTTGAGCATCACTAATATTTTTTGTGCCTTTAGGACTTACAAAATCTTACGTGTATATATAAATATGACAACAAATTTTATTATATTTTTTGCTACTATTGATTATGTAACTTCGAAAGGGGATATTTCTCCCACAAAATTTTTAATTAATCTTCAGAAATGATCTAAAAACCTCCTGTATGATTGTACTCGATATACTTTTTATTATTTTTGAGTAATTCGTAGGGTAGGGCCATTTTTTAAAACTTGAAAGAATATTTCTCGGATATAGATAACAGTTTTTTTTTTTAATTACAATATCCTAATCTTACATATAAATATATATATGTATTAATATATAAATTAAAAAAACTTAATGATATGCATGTAATTTATCCTAAAATTTTTAACAATTAAACCAAGCATAGGCAAGGTAATTGCTTTTATTCGATTTATTAGGCATGCCATACATCAACAAAGGCTTAGGAAAATTTCCATATATAGAATGTAAATTGATCGTTTTATTTATTTCTCAAGATACATTTCAGACATTTTTTTTCATGGCTATATTATGCCATTTGAAAAAATAAAAAGATCATGACATGTCACAACTCGCCGCCTTAACCATCCTACACTTGATGGTAGCGCTGGTGTGACCAAAAATTCTTGGCAAAGGAACATCAATTTCGATGATAACAAAATTCAACACCAAATAAAACATCTATTACAGATTACTTATCTGCTCACCCAACAAACAACATACATGATGATTATTACAATTTTAAACAACCATCAATAGATGACAGCTCAAGCCTCGCCAATCCCCTTGCCCTTATCCCATGCTGGATCATGTGAAAGATTACCTGTCAAAAAAGTATCAGTCTCAAAGTACTGAGTAGACAAAACTCAACAAATTCGATATCAACCTTTGATCATGATGTTAGGAAACCACTCTAACATTGATTACCTTAACATCATGTAAAAGCATAGAGTTTATATCAACACCTCTTAATAAAATTCATTATGCCACAAATAAATTCCATAATATCATTACGATGTTATAAAAATATAAAACTATGGACACGAGATTTGCACAAACCTTGGCCACTATACGTGCACTGTCAGTCCTCAGCTGCAAAACATTGAACCGCCAAATAATAGCATCCAACATTCGTATTTTCAAGATATCAGTCCCACCAAACATCGGGGACGTTGATTGCCTTACTAAACATCAGTCCCTCCAAATATCGAGGATGACAATTGTCTCACCAAACATCGGTCCCACCAAACATCGGTCCCACCAAACATCAAGGATGACAATGGCTCAACCCAAACATCTGTCTTACTATACATCAGGGACGATGATTGCTCACTAAACATAGGGAACTCAACCCAAACATCTGTCCCACCCAACATCAGGGACGATGATTGCTCAACTGGGTTTGATTTCTCTGTGTATTGCATCTGCCCAAACTCATTGGAATGGCCCTCAGCGACCACCCATAGTACTACATATTTCAGAATACTGTCAATACTACCCTCAGCGGTAGACTGATTTTACATCATTATCATCTTTGCTAATTCTACCCTTAACGGTAGACAGAACTTACAGCATCATTTTTGTCAATATCACTCTCAGCGGTAGACTGGAACTTACAGCATTATTTTTGTCAATACTACCCTCAGCGATAGACTAGACTTACAGTATCAATATCTTCATTTTTTCAGTTTGGACAGACACCTATACGATGAAAAATCAGAAACCACCTTCTTTTCCCCTTTCTTTCATAATTTATTTTTTTAATACAAGTCCTCTAGAGTTGACTTTAAAATTACTCTCCACAACATTATCTTTCTTAGATAACAAAACAAATCACAGAATTTCTTAAATTATAAATACTCAGTTATAAATCAGGAATTTCATGCACACTTCTTTAAAAAAAAAAACATACTCTTTTCGCACAAAGTAAAGGATTCACAACTCTCTCTTTTATATTTATATGCATGAAATTTATTTACCATATGTTTGTCATTACCAAAAAAATAGATGAATATTAGTTTGAAATCTCCTCTACTCAGGTTTATCCTGTCCGTTGGGTTGCTTCTTCAGTTTCAAGGAATCAAAATTCATAAAGAGGTCATGAGAAAGAGAAAGACAGACTCAGAAAAAATATATATTTTTTTCTTATATGTCTTCATGCAACTCGTCACTTGGCACAATTATTCTCTTGCATGTTTTCATACAACCCAATACGTGGCACGATTAAAAGCCGGCTCACACCAACCTGTTAGAACTTGCCCACCAACTATATATTATCCTAACACCTGATTTCATGATTAGCTATACACGTGGCACCAAAGATCCACGCTACCTAACATCATTGACGATGTTGCACTAACACCGCTCAGGAGGTAACAATGTTTCACTAACATCGTGTACACAATTATGCTTAATTCATACCTCCAAAGTAGTATCCAAACAATCACATTCACCCAAGAACCAAAAAATAGAGAACAAAAATACCTGGACGTTACATAACATACAAAATATGCTAAATTATAATTTATAATAGTTCCACAAATATGCTATAAGAATAATACAAATTGAGTACTAATGTTTAATTATGATTATTATAAAAAGTTTAGCATGCAAATTGTGTAAGAAATAGTATTCTTATAAATAGACAATTTTAATTTTTTTATTTTCTTTTTAAATATGTGTCTATAATGCTTTGAATATTAAACAATAATTATTAATTTGTCTACTTATTTTACTATTTTAAAAAACTTACATTATTACTTTTAATAATTATTTAACTATCATAATATTATTTAGGGGCATTTGGTTCAATGTTATTTTGATGTTATGTTATGTTATCTAGAGAATGCAATTGTTTGATTTAATGACATCTACAAATAATCTTTTATTTAATTATAAATTATTAATCAAAAGATGACATCTAGTGTCATGACATCTAGATGTCTAAATGTTGGGGGCGTTTGATTTAGTGTTATCTCAATGTTCTGCTATGTTATCTTTAGAAAGTAATTATTTGGTTTAATAACATTTTTAAATAACATTATAATTAATTACAAAAATACCATTACATGGTGACATCTAGATGTCACCCCAAATCGGGCGACATCTAGATGTCACCCCAAATCGGGCGACATCTCAAGATAACACTATCAATTTGTTATTATAATGTCAATAACTTCCAACTAAATAAAAATAATTTAGATAGCATTGATATTTTCTAATATCATATCATTGAACCAAACAAATATCCATCGATGAATAACAATAACATTTAGATAATATGACATTTAAATAACATTGACATTGAAATAACACTGAACTAAATGCCCCCGTTATGACATCTAGATTACATAACATAACACCAAGATGACACTGAACCAAACGCCCCCAACATCTAGACAATAACAAATCCTTAGTACAGGGAACAATTCTGAACCAAAGTCCGAGTTGGTTTCATGGGGAAATCAACCAATTCCGGACCAATTTAAACTGAATCAACCTGGTTTGAGTTACGCCGGTCTCAGTTTCATTAGACCAAACCAAACTCAAATCTCATTAAACGCCCCCGTTATGTATACTTTTGTTCAAGTTTAACTTAAATTAAGCTCACATTGGTTTTTCAAGCTAACGAGCAGCCATACTTTTAATTAACAAAATAAAAGTATACATTATTATTTTATTTTTAAAAAATAAAATTACATTTAGTTAATACTATATCATATTATTTAATACCAACGGAGATGTTATTTTAATACTATATTAATTTAAGTGAATCATGCATGTAAGATTACAAATATACATAATTAGCTCACAATACTTTCACTTAGCTCATGTTTTCCTTCGATGCAATATTTTTTCGCTATTATTCTATCAAAATGACTATCAAAGTACTAAAAGAGTATACTTTATATTTATAAAAAAAATCAAAGATGAAAAAGCAAAATATAATTAAAATAATTTGAATAGATCTAACATTAATTTATCTGTTGTTGCATTGTTGTTAAAGAAAGCGAAAAATTTTGCCCCAAAAAGATGTCATTACTTGAAGAAAACAAATGTTATCTAAAAAATCTTGGTATTTTCGACTAAAAAAAAATTCAACTAAAGAAAATAAAAAAACAATTGTGAAAACATTTTAAGATTTTATACTAACTTGACAATAGACTACTTAGAGTCTATCTGTTTGTAAGATTAAATTTAATAAGATTAAAAGTAAATTTAGATAGAGATATTTTTTCATTAAAAATGGTAAATAATATGAAATAAAATTAATTATTATATTAAAATATACGAGAGATGTGATATAAATTAATTATTATTTTAATAATGTGTGTAATATATGAAATAAAAATAATTTTTAATATTAAATTTTATGTGTGATGTGATATGTCAGATTAAAATTAAACTAAATTAATTTTTAACTTGAAAACAAACGGAGCCTATAAGATTTAACATAGAAAATCTTAATTTATAGTTTTCATAAGCTCAACTAACTAGTTGATAAGATTTGATTTAGGTGACTCCCTGCAATTGCTCGCCGAAGAATTATATGGTTATCACTTATATTTACTTCAGTGAAACAAAGGCCTTTTTATTATTATTATTATTACTACTATCATTCGATAATAATAACAACTACAAAATTTTAGATATTGAATCATCACTTGTTTTAGATTTTCACTATTTTAACTTATCATTTCAAGCTATAATGTATCTTTTTGATGCTCTTTAGTTTTACTCGCCCTGTTTGGCGCGAGGACCAAAACAAAACCAAAATAATGCTAATTTAAAAAACAACAATAATAATAATATATAGATATTTTAAATTATTTTACACAAATTTAAATATAAAAAATATTATTTTATTTTATATACTCAATAATTTAAAATAAAAATATCAAGTTTATTTCACATTTTAAACTAAAATATTCAAATCAAATATTTTAATTTAAGATGTGAAATAAAACTTATATTTTTATTAAAAATTATTAAATATATGAAATAAAATATTATTTTTATATTAAAATTTGTATAAAATAATTAAAATAATTTATTTATTATTATTATTTTTTTTTAAATTAATACTATTTGTTGATCCTCACTCCAAGCAGAGCCTAATAAAAGCTCCCTTTATAATTAATAGCATCAACTACACAATTACAATCTCCTATCATCACACCTGTTATAGTTGAACAAAGGAATATGATATTCGATACAATCTTTCAAGAAAATCTTTACACAACTTGTCCATAATAAAAATAAAAATATTTAGATATACTAAGCATTAGAATAACATCAAATTATTGAGCCCTAAATAGCATTTATCAATAGCAAATGGTGACTTTCATTTAAACCAACACTACAGTGAAGTAAATCGAATTGAACTGAAGCACCTAAAATCAACCTTCTTCCCACATTATCTACATTTTAGAGGTCTTTAAAAAGGCTTTAAATTCACTTTACTTAATTTTGCATGTAAACAAAATTTCAAGAAAGAAGCTACAATTATTAAGTAAATCAAAACAAATTCAAAGCCAAATTCTAGATTAGTAGACAACGAATTTGAATATATACGAAGGGAGCCTCAAATTTAATCTATATAAATATCATATTTTTCAAGCAGTTGAAATCCCAAAAAAAAAAAGCCTAACTAATACAAATCCATGCAGTCTTGTGAGCAAGTTTTGATAGACGTTTGTTTTGACTGATAATTTATTCAATAGAATTTCATATGCATACATAAAGCAACATTTTAAAACTCTCTAATCACAAGATGAAAATATTAATTTTAACATTTTCACCGTTTCATAACAGTTATGATTTTTTTTAAAAAATTTTTAAATTTTATAAATTCAAAAATTAAATTTATTAATAATAATTATTGAACATCATTTTTTAGAGGGAAATGAATTTCAACGACAAAAACTGTCAAAACTACCACATTTCAGTCAAGGCCCAAACCAAAACTTAGTAGCTTTCTCATATTAATTTCTGAAACGACCGAACTCGACAGGTTCGGCTAAGTTTTAAAGCGTTAATATAATGCCATCCCAAAACAAATATAATTTAGTGAACACTCATGATTCAACTTAAGTAAAATGAATTGTCAAATATGATAATATTAATAACAAAATAAATGTTTAAACTATGAGATTTTACTTATCATGACTCAAAAATAGTACAATAAAATCAAAAGAAATGTTCCGCCTCAACGTCCATAGCTGCAGAAGAAGTGCGATCAGCTATGGATAGCGAGAGGCAAATTTATTTAGCTTCATATGCGACGGACCAAAGAGAAGATCAACTCCATGGTAACAAGCAACCAACATGAAGCAGATATCTAAAATTAGGGCTGTTAAACACCGCATACCGAGCTGAAATCTAATTTAAGTCTTCAATTTAACTCAATCTAATTCAGAAGAAGAGCTCAATTTGATCTCAACGAATAGTATCATATAATTATCACATTATACGATAGTTTGCTGAAGAAATTGAAGTACTTCAAATAGTGTGAAACCCAAGAACGATCTAAAAGTTCATGCAAAGTAGAGAACAATTGGAATGAACAACTCAGTCCCTTAGATGTTCAACAAAGATGCGATCATCTCCGAATGGATCATTACAGGTCTGTATACAATCATCATAGTTGTCTAAAAAATTAACTGGAGGAGAATGTTTCAAAATCTATGCAGAAAACAGCAAAACAAAATTCACCACAGATGTTAAAGAGTAGATAGAAAGACGAGTTCAAAAACAACTTCAGAATGAAAACACTGCATAAAATTTTCAGACACAAAACAAAATCGATGTCACTGAAGAATAGATTGTCAGATATGTGCTCAACGTCCCCTTCCTTCTGATAACACAGAAGAATAACCATTCCAGTAATGGAATTAACGGGGAAAATTGATGAAGATCTGCTATTGCTTCAAGGGAACGAGCCGATCAGGCATGAAAAAGCCCGATGACCAGATAAAGAAGCTTAGAAAAAGCCGAAGCTGCGATCGCGCTGTTTCCCGTAGAATCATAGGAAAAATCGGTAGAGATAAAGAATAAGAATGCTCATCGGAAAGATCTTCGAAGATCTAAAGCGTTTTGAAGTTGATATGCAGATGATGCAGCGCGGGGATCGGTTTAAGGCGAACCTAACGCTACCAATATTAAATTAATGCCTAGACTTTTATATATATATTTTAGATGCAATGAAGAGGAGATTAAGCCTAAGTTCTTTTAATTAGGCTATAATAAGCAAACAATTCACAGCGAAACTTAGAGTTATTTTCAAGAGTTAAATTAGACAGTTCCACATAAAACAGCAATCTCACAAATAAATATAATATTATCAAACTTAAAAAGAATACGTTATCATGCTTACAAATTAAAATCACCCTCAACAGGAATACTCATTCGACATTCAATATACTAAGAGAATATATGCCAGAGGTATGAAATCAAGGATCTAATATTAGATTGAGAAATGGCCCAGCAGAAAATTGAAATGGTCAATTCACATATAATAATGAGAACATGAGATTTTCCCTATATGATTTAGAACTCAAAGCAGTAGCTGATTTCAATCCCATTCCAAATTAAACTAGCAGGACACTGAAACAGAGCAGTAATGTTTAACATGGAGCAGAGAAAAAACATCAACAGGAAATCCTTGGCAAACTCAGGAGGAAAACAGGAATAACAAAGCACTGAGAACAAACTGAAAGAAAACAGAAAACCCAAGAGAACCTCAAGCCTGGGAAACCTGCACCCTCTGCGTTCCTGGAACTAAGATCCAAAGCAAAGCTGAACAGAAAAACCAAGGAAACCTGCAGCCCCTCTGCGTTCCTGGTCCGAATCGACGCCACCTGCGCAGATTCACAGCAAAAGGAGCAAACTCTCCACTCGAATTCAAGTAGAAATCTCATCAACAGCAAGCATCCAGCCCCCTTTCCGAGTCCCTGTTTTATAGAAGAGGAAGGTTGAGTGGAAGTTACCGGCCAATCGCGAGAACGTGACCGACGTGCCGAGAAAAGTGTGGAATCTGTTGGACGTGGTCGCGACCGGCGAAGCAGAGAGCGCCGAGCGAAACATGGCCACCGTCGGCTCGGCGAAGTGGGTGCGACCACGATCTGACGCGTCGGCGAAATAGGCGCGGCCACGAACTGACGCGTCGGCGAAGCGGCGTGGCCTCCATTCGGGCTCGGCGAAGCGATCGCGGCGAACCATCGTGAGCCGGAGCAGCCGAGCGATGCAACCAGCAGAGACAGAAGGCCCCGATCTCATATTAGGGCTGGAGGTGATTTAATAAAGGTGGCATTACAGCCGGGTCCTCAAGCTTTAGCTGCATCACAAATTAGTCCTAAGCTTGCTCCACTTTGAATCAAATTGGTTCGAGATAAACTATCCTTGAACCCAATTTGATTCGACCCATGCACATGACTCAGACTGACCCACCATTTATACATGACGCTAAGGTGGACATTCCTACCGATATAAACATAATGTATGACTCCAAACAACTCGAATAAAATACAGAAATAAAGATAACTATGTACAAGGAAATATATTGTTATAATCTACTCTCGAGGTCGTAGATTATAACGAAGTCGCTGACGTCGATGATCTTGCTCTGCATCAATCCTCCCCGGCTTTGAAAAATTCGACTCCATCGAAGATTGTTGCAGGTACTCCTCCAGTAAGCTAGGATGAATATGTGTCAACTCATCGTATGTAATTCATGAATCATTTGTAGGTGACAAACCTCTCCATCTGACAAGAAATCTGTGCAATAACCCGTCAGTAGTAAAAGTAATCTGATCACTCAAAATCTCCTCACGTATATGTTGTACCGGTGACACTATCGGCTCAGGAGGTAGAGAGACTGCAGATTTGTAGGTTATCACTAGCCTTTTGGGTTCATGATTGGGAATAAGGCTGGGATTTGAAATGGAACTTGAACTGATGGAGATAGGTAGAGTAGACTCAGAAGGACCAACTTGATCGTAAGTGGCTCACAAAAAAGGGTAAGATTTGACACATTGAATATTGAATTGATTCCCATGTTTTTAGGCAACTCTAATTCATAAGCATTAGAACTAATCTTCCGAAAACTCGATAAGGTCCTATTTTCTTTGCTGTGAGTTTTTTCGATTTCCCGGGAGGGAATCTAGCTGCATTTACATGGATCATAACATAATCTCCCTCAGAAAAATTTTTAAGTTTTCTATGTGAATCTGCAATACTTTTATATTTAGTATAATTTAAAGCCAACTTTTGCCTAATCTCCTTATGTCGATCATGCATATCCTGTGCATAAGATAATGCAAACTCACTAGTCATATGCCAATAACTAATATGACCGATGCACTCGACACTAATGATGTCAACCTAATAAACTAACTCATAACAAACTGACACAGATGATGACTAAAAAAAGACTGACTAAAATAAGACGCAATATGACTTGAGTATGACATAACTAAACTTCTAGAGGCTATCTTAGAAGCACTACAGATTTAGCTCAAAAGTCGAAGAAATCGTCATCAGATAAATCTCTTAAGCAAACTACACTGGTAGCTTCAAGAGAATTAATCGCAAAATGAGGTCTCTAGTAAGGGTAGCCTTCTTTCTTTAAAGAAGGAAGAACAAACTCAATCATAAATTCTGAGTGTAGTGACATGGACTCATAAAGGGTAGGACCTAACACATATCGTGTCACACTTAATTGAAAAAAATTCAACTCTTTGTATTGTGTCACACCTAACTGGGAAGAAACTAACCCTTCCTCGATATCGCTTAAAGGCTTTTCTTGATAATTATCAGATGACTTTGGCTCAGAAAGTGAGGGTCCAACTATTGAAGCCTCTTTAACGTCCAATTCAGAAATGTTCATTTCAAATAGTGGATTTGAATAACAAGTACTGTAACTCAAGGTAGATACATCTATTAAAGCAGATGGAGTAGTCTCGTTAGAAACTAGACAATTGTCACAAGTAGAAGCCTCCAAAGTCTCAATAAGACTCAATTCTTGGAGCTCAAGTAAAAGTACTTTTTCTTCCTTTAGGGAATATGATGAGGCAACTACTACTAGATCAGAAGGCATGACACTCACGTTCTCAAACTTAGACTACTTTTTTTTCTTCTCGAGCACATGATTTTGTAGATCACCCAATATGTCACTAGTTTCATCGACATGCGAGTCAATAGAAAGCTCACTCGTGTTAGTGGAATCGACATGCATCGATCCAAAATTATTCTTAGACCTAATAGCTTCGATTCTAACGAGTCGGTCACTCAACTCTTCAATTTATCTACATATCTTAAGGAGGGTCTCATACTGTTGAGAATCAACAAGCTCCTTTTCAGCCAATCCTCTACCTTTATGAGAAGAGACATTGCATACTTGTATACTCGGGTATCATCAAAGTCATCTCTTCTCCTAGGTGGAGTCTTGTTATCGTAAGCTCTCAGTGCGCAGTAAGAGTCATACTAACTGTAAGGCCCGTATTTTTCGTAGGAATTACAGTCGCTATAATCAATATAGGGATCGTACATATTATAGTAATCATACGCATTATAGCAGTCATATTCACTATGAGGTGAAAAATCTACTTGCCTAATAGAAGCACGATAGTAATCAGGCTCATAATGGTATGAAGGTGGAGTGCAATAACGAGAATATCGTGGCGATTTAGATATTTCAGGTCTCTCTCTCAACCTATGTTGTTGTAACCTCCTATCATAATCACGAAGGGATGGATGAGACCGATATCGTTCAATTGTTTGTCCCCTAGAGAGATAACTAGTCCTATATGAATATCTAAATTTACATGCTATGATGATCTTTTTTTTTTAATGCAATGCAAGATGGACTCTAAAATGACTAAATAAGGTGACACGAACAAGGATCGGATACTACTAGAGAGTAGTACTCTAAACTTGCTTTGATACCAAGCTGATGCAGCGCGGGGATCGCTTTAAGTCGATCCCCACGCTGCATCAGCAGAGATGAGCAATGAAAGTACTTATCGGAAAGATCTAAAGCGTTTAGAAAGTTATTCGCACTAACCATTGCCTCCGATTTTCTGGAAAATCTCTCATCGAACAGGAAAGGAAGAGAGAACGAAGGAAGAAAAGCGGCGGCCTCTCGGTGAAGAAAACTCTAAACGAGAACCCTATTTATAAGATCATTTAAGCGTAATCTAACTTTTACTGGCTGATCAACGGTTGAGATTTCCTTTATATTGAAAAGAACGGTCAGAGATTTTTAATCCAAATATCAGAACATCAAGTAAGCTGACAATTTTCTTCTAGTGTTCCATTATTCTACTCCATTCAATTCATCCAAGATTTACTCAATTTCTAGATCATAATCGACCAAATATATATATAAATTTATATAATTTTTCTATAATATATAAAATTTTATTTATATTTTTCAAAAAATTATTTATACAAATATGTTATAAAATTTAATATATAACATAAATACATATAATATATAAATAAATTTATAATAATATAACTTATTAAATATATCCTGTATAAAAAACATTAGACTTGATTTAACGTTAAAATTAATATAATTTTATGATAAATTTTATCAACTATAATCTAACTCAATTTGAAATTAAAAAATTTAATTTAAGATTGAATCTAACCCACATGAATTCTATCTAAGGCTGACGAATCAGTGGCCAAATCAGTCATTACAATTTACAAATTCGTATTGTTACAATTTACATATTGAATTCTGGTCATTAATTTTTTGTCATATACTTATTTTTTCAAAAATTTTACAAAAATTTGTACAATTTATAAATTCGTATTGTTACAATTTATATATTGAATTCTGATCATTAATTTTTTGTCATATACTTATTTTTTCAAAAATTTTACAGAAATTTGTAGAAGAATTTAAATATTTTATTAATGGTATGTATAGATTTATTTAAATTATGAGATGGCAATAAATTAAAAATTAAAAATGTTTTTAAAATTAAAAAAGATATATATATATAATTTTCTTAGTTTATTTATTTTTTAATTTTTAAGAATGAAATTTCATATGATAAATAATATTGGTTCTTTCATTTGCATGTTCATATTGAAACTACATGTCGAGATAAAAATGCATGCATTAAGTTGATTGTACAGTAAATATTAATTGCTAAAATTTAAATATATATTATCAAAAAATAAATAAATATACAATTAATTAAGGAATTTCAACTCTGTCTGGATCTCTAATTAATGAAAAATATGCATAATTAAAATTAAAGTTCTTGATTAAAAACCCTAGAGTTCTTCTTCACAGTTTTAATGAATTACTGATTGTTGCATCTGGATCCACGCTCCATCATCTGGACCCACGCTCCATCATCTGGACCGTATACGTGAAAGCTTACGTGACATCAACGACACGAGTGCTCGACGTCGAACATAAAAAAGTATCACCCCGAACAGCAGACGCCGAAAAGACCGAGACGAACAAGAAGGACCAGAGCTGACCGGCGTCTGGTGAAGCATCGGTGACCATACTGCTTTCAAGAGGTATGGACTCTCCCGCCGTCAGATCGGAGTGGCCCCCCTGTGAACATTGATGAGCCGTCACTAGAACTGAAGTTTATTCTGCTGAAATGACTTTACAGAATAGATCAAGATATAAATACCTCACTGTAACGGGAAAAGCCAGAGAGGCTGGACCCAAGAAAATACTTCTACCCCAAAATCCACTCAGCTTCCTTACTGTAACCCCAAAAAAGAGTGATTCTAGTGATTTTTAAAAGCCTCCTCAAAAGGAGCCGTGGTTTTTCCGCTCAGTTGATTTTCCACATAAAAAATCTGATTGTTTCTCGTCTTAGCACTCATAGTTTAATCATAAATTTAACCATAATTCACTAAATTATTCAATGAAAATTGAATAATTTAATGAAATAATTTTAAATTCATTATTAAACTATATTCTGATATTTCATTTAACAGCTTAGCTTTTTTTCTTCTTTTCTTAAAACAGGCTGGGGATTAATTTGGCTAAACAAAATGGCAGATTTAGTTTTATTAGAGCCCAATATGACCAAAGCTTATTTCGCTAATCCCCTGCTCGTTTTTTTTATATAAAAAATTCCTATTATTTGAAGTAATAGAATGTTTCATTTTTTTATTTCAAAGGAAAAAACGTGCAGCAAAAATTTATTAAAAAAAAAACTTCTATTATTTGAAAGTAATAAAATTTTTATTTTAAATTTCAAAAAAGAAAAAAAATGAGCTGGGCCCCAGCTATCTTTGGGTCATACTGCGTCTAATAAAACTAGAAAATTTAACATATAACATTCTAAGAAAATTTTGCATTTTGATAAAAAAAAATTGAAAATTTTGTATTTGAATATTAATTATAAATTTTGAAATAAAATGATAGGTTCGCATTACATTCCATACATTAAGATGATAATAAATTATGGTGTTTTAATCATTCATAAATTATATATCTATCATAAAATTAATTTTGTTTTATATTATACATGATTTTAATAATAATAAACAAACGCAAACGCAACATATTTAAAATTATGGTGATCTTTTTCTATTTTTTTTATTCGTGAAATTTAGAATTATAGTGGTTTTACTCGAGAAATTCAGTGCAGAGGAGTGTGCTCGAGTGCTATGTGACACCAATTTAAAGTTGCTCGCTGCAGTAGCCAAATGAGATGAGCAAAAGTTTTCACAGTAGGGTAACTTACATTCTGGCCCCTGAGATTAGAAGGGAATTGCGATTTCATCCTAATTTTTTAAAAATTTTAAATATTTTCATTCTGAATTAGAAATTTTACAAAAAATTTAAAATTTAATTTTTCTCATCTTTTATTTTATCTGCACTAAAAATTTAAAACTAAATAATATGAATATTAAATTTTAAAATTATATCCTAAAAAATCATAAAATTAATAAATGAAAATAATTTCATTGTATACTAATAAAAAATTAACAACTATTATATTTTAATTGTAATCAAAACTGTAGACATTTTGTTATCTCAAAAATTAAAATTAAAATTTTTAAAAAATTGTGACCAATTTACAATACTATTTAGAGCTCAGGAACCCAAATGCAATTTTCCCTTCATCACATGTCTCAATCAAAAATTTTCTAGAAAATTTTTTGAGGTATGTAATTTTTTTTAGCTCAAGACAGTAAGCTTAAAAAGTGTTTTTATAGTTGTGTTTTTCTAGCTCAATAGGCAAAAGGTTTGGTTGAGTATCAGAGGATCTCAGATTTAAATTTAAAATAAATTATTATCAAAAATTTTAAATGAAGCAGAAAAAATATTATGTCCAAGATCAATTTTTTAAGGGATAATTACCTACATGCCACACAATTTAGTTTTATTTATGCCTTACCCATTCATTCTTAATTAATTACGCTATGCACACTCAAAATATTACAAAATCTTACATACACACATTTGAGTTAAAACTAAATCAAAATCTATTTGAAAAAAAAAATTCTGTTAATAAATCATTAAAATTTTATTTTTATTCTTAATGGTATATATTTTTCTCTTTCTCAATACCACACTAAAGCGTTGATTTATCCTAAAATCAATTCACGTCGCGGATGTCTTCTTCCTTTGCCGTCACCTAAACATTAAGGTTTTAGGATTTTCACTCAAAATATATTTAAATATTCTTAAAATAATATGATGAACGGCTCAGATTTTTTGTAATTTAATTATAGTTAGGTTATTGAAAAATTATGATTACTCATTATAATAGAAATAAGTTAAAATATGTGTATGTAAGATTTTATAATATTTTGAGTGTGCATAGTATAGTTAACTAAGAATGAATGGGTAAGACATAAATAAAATTAAATTGTGTGACATGTACGTAATTATCTCATTTTTTTAAAAAGTGTTTTTACAAATGATGCCTTAAAGCAAATTATTTTGGAAGTAGGAGGCCTAATTTCCATTATATGTTCCAATTAAAAATTTAAGAGATCAAAATAAAAATAAAAATAAAAAATTAAGAGATCACAGTAATTGCACTAACATTTTTTTTTTTGGATAATGATCCGAAAAAAATTGATGGTGTGTGAAAATTGTGGAAGTTTAAGCTAATTTTAAGTAAAATCTTATGATATATTATTAAACTTGTATTGAATGCAAGCAATGAAGTAAAATTTGACAACAAATTGAAAATAGAAAAATAGAATAGAATACAAGTTTTGTACATAAATAACTCGTAAATTTGAAATCCACTCGGAAATCTGTTTGGGTACAAGATAAAGTAAAGTATAATGGGAAAATAGCGAGCCGTAAATGCTATTGGCCTCGGAAAGTGATTATGAATCTTCGACTTTTGAGCCTTTTCGATTCAGAGTTTTACTTTTAATTGATAGCATTTTTTATCGTTTCAATGAGATGAAAAACATATCACTAAACCATTGAATTTTGTCCTTTTGACGAGTTAACATTTTTAAAACTTCATCCTAACATGTTCAGTATCGAATTATTTTTTTATATATATTTTCAATTACTCATGCTAAAGTAATATACATACTTTCAAGATTAGAAGTTGAGTTTTGAGATCAACAATGGTAAATAATTTTGATATTGAGTTTTTTATGAAATTCTTTTTTTTTTGAAAATTAAATAGGTTTGATTGAATTTATATATGATTTTTATTCCTAAAAGAAATAACTACATAAAAAATAATGAAAAAATTTTGGTGGTTCACATAAAAAATTGCCATATTTATTTTATGAGATACCTAAAATATAAATATTACTCTAGAACACTCTAAATATATTAATATTATCAGCTCTACACTGTAGTTTTTATTTGTGTTAGATTTAATTTAATTATGATTAGATTAATCGTTAATTATTTAAATTAATAAATTATTTGTCAATTATAATTTATTCACATAAATATTTTAAAAATAAATAATAAATATTAAAAATTATTTAGTAATATAAAAATATTAATATGTGATATTATTAATATTTTTTTAATTATTAAATATATCTATTATTTTTTTAAAAATATATATTTAAAAAATTACAATTAAGTTAAATAATGAATTGATGGAGGTCACAAGAGTGAATAATATTAATATATTTATATTTAAGTTTTAAATACAATCTATATAAATCTTCCTTTTTAATGGTCATTTAATTCCACTCCATATTGATGCCATGGCATATTCTTCTGGATCTCATTGAAATCCTCACGACAAGTTGCCTCATTAACTAATGCCGTCACGCTATCCTTCGTGTAGTTTAATATAGCGGGCAGCCCGGTCCGTCAACCCTAGCCCTTGCCCGCTGCCCGTCATCTTCCTCTATATATAGAGAAGAAAAATCCTATTCTTCTTCCTCTCCCCTTCTCGCTCTCTCTCGTCTGGATCTTGTGGTGTTGCTGGTTCCTTCTCCTCTCATTGGATCTGTCGTAATAGGGTAAGTTTTTCGAGATCTTAAGTGTAATTTTCTTTTATAAAGTGCAAAATCTTCCAATCGAGCTGCGACACGTGTGGACAGCTCGGCCACCTTTTGCACAAAGCTAATGTTTCTGGGTCAAGGCACAAGCCTTTGGAATTCTTTTACACACTGCAGCCATTGGCTATTTTGACCAGCACATATTTTTTTCTTTTTATTTTTTTTTCTTATAAATTTTGAAATATTATTTATTTTATTTCATTTTCGGAAGGCTTAGTTTGGTTTTGGTGTTCAAGTTTTCGCTTGAGTTTTTTATTTTTTATTTTTTTTTAAATATCATAATTTTTATCATAGAATTATAATAATATGAATTTAAGAGGAGCTCATCGTTTGAGTTAATCCTGTTTATGTCTTGATTTAAGCTTTAAGTAGAAATAGTGTTCTGCTGTCAATCTGATTAAAAGTTGTTAAATTTTAAAAAATTATTTGATTGATAAAAGTCATATACTAGTCAATTTTTAGGGTTATTTTGTATCTTAACAAATTATTTAAGTTTTTAAAATTGCTAATATTGATGAAAAATAAATTAAATGAAATTAATTATGTTAAAAATTAAGGTAAATTATAATCCTGCCCAAATTACATAAGTATTTCAAATATATTTTAAATTTTTAAAATTTACAATTTAGGTCCTACGAATAGTTAAAATGAAAGTAGGTATATTTTTGGTCAAAATTATTATTAATTCACTACTAATTTTTTTATTAATGTACATAATTGTTTTTGACCTAAAAATAGCTCAGAGCCTACTTAAGAGACTTAAATTAAATATATTAAAAACTTTTGAACTATTTGGGATACTCATCCAACCTTTGAGGTCTAAATAAAATTTACCCTAAATATTAAATAAAATTAATTAATTTTTTAGAATTATATATGATGCAAATTGAATTTTTCTATATTAACATATATAAAAAGAGATAAAATTTGATTTTTTTTTTATCGTATGAAAATCAATGCCAAATAGTCGGGAAAATTTAGATGTCACACGGGTCCTTCTTTTGGACGAAAATTGTACCTTATATAAAAGGCATTGGTAGTTAAGAGTGAGAGTTTCGCTCGAAGATTAATAATTGCTCAATATTTAGTTTAAATCGAGCTCGGATCAAGTTATTGAGCCGAGCCATGAGCTATGATTAAATCAGATCGAATTGGCTCGATCTCTATTTTTTAAAATATCAATAATGTATAATGCATTTATGATAGTTATAGTTAAAATATCTATTAAGTAATCTAGCATACATAGTTATTTTAATTTAAAATCCTAAAAGATTTTTTTTTTAAATATTTCACTTCTTGAACGTTTTGAATTGGCTCAATTAAAGCTCAAGTCAACTTGAACTCGGATCATTCTCACCCTATTGGTAGTTGTCATACTGCAAGCGATGTAGATTTATTTAGTGCTAATCAAGGGATGTAGAAAAAATTGATTAAAGCCAAACTTGAAAATTTTTAAGCCCAAATTTGTGTCAACATGTTTGATTGATTTAATGGCACTCTGATTTTGTTTGGTTGGAATAAAAAATAAAAAATTTGTCAAAATTTTTCTAAAAATATGTATAATATAAAATAGAGTGAATTAATTATATTAAAAATTATATTTAATATAAAATAAAATGATTATTTGATATTAAAATTTATATAACGTGAGATAAAAATTATTATTTTATTTTTTGACAAAAAAAGATTTTTAGTTAAAATTTTTTTAACCGTAACTAAAAATTCTCCCAATCAAACCGGGCCTAAATCTATCGAATAGGTAATATCGATCAAGTGATTGCAGGAGAACTTGTCTCCAGCATTAATTTTCTAGTTTATAGAAAGAATTATTATTGGGTGCACTCAGCACGTTATATCATCTATTAGGCACTCAATAGAATGGCGTCGCGCAAGCAGGTGATCCTCTCGATAACTTTCCAAACTATTCAACATATCAATAACTTCACCGAATATGAGTTTCACAAGTCGATTTAAAACAAAGGTGTAGTATGGTTTAAACAGCGAATTGAATCAACCCAATAACAAGTATCTGACATTTCAACATCAACTATGGCTGAATGTGAAAACCATAACATAAGTTCATGAATAAAGAATGAATCAGAATTGAAGGGAAATATCTAAACTGAGAAATTTTTAATAACAGTGGCATGAAGTTGAAATTAGGGGTGTGCATTCGGTTTAAGTGGTTGGTTTGGTGACCAAACCAAAAAAAAAGATTGGATTCGATTTTAAATTGGATGAAGCCAAACCAAACAAATTATATTATAAACCAAACCAAACCAACCAAATAAATATCGGTTCGGTTTGGTTTGGTTTGGTTAAAACCATATTTTTGGTCTGCAACTCTTTGACCTGCAGCGCAAGCCGCGCAAATCGTGCAACCCTAAATAATCTGAAACTTCTCGGTCGGTCGAATCAGCCTTTTTTCTCGCGAACCCGTCTATGAGCGAACTCAAATCGACAAATTGCCAACTGAACTGACTTAATACAAATAAGTGGGTTATTTGGTTAATTCGGTCGATTTGGTTTCCAAACATGTGAAACCGAACCCAAACCATTTAACCGAAATATTCAAAATATCAAACCATCACCAAACCGCTAGATTCTAAACCAAACCAAACCGTTAAATTTAAACGGTTCGGTTCGGTTTTTCGGTTTAAACC
>KZ451923.1:332205-352975 GCA_002786265.1 Apostasia shenzhenica
GAGTGGTCTGGCTCGCCGTGAGGACCTCCGCGAGCTAACAGAGAAGCCCGAGCCTTTCATGAAATTAGGGCTACCTTCTGATTTATTATGTAAAATTGCATTTGAGTCTTTCAGTTTCTGCTCCTTCACAAACAAGCCAATTATTTTTTTGCCCCTTCACCAACAAAGCAAAATATGTTTAATTTGAATCTAATTTGATTCGAATTGAATCCAACTCAATCCAATTAGAACCAAACTGACCCAAAATGACCCTAATATGACTCATTTCGATCCCAATTGATCTCAATTGAACTTGACTCAATATACCTCAGTTCAATTGAATCAAATTCAAATTAATTTTATTAATTTGAATTTAATTTGACTCAAATTGAATAATTCATTTTGAATCTAATTAACCCAAATTAATCAAATAAGACCCAAAATAATTACAGGACACCAAAGTGGGCATTCCTACCGACATAAAAACATATTGTTTGACTCAACAATAACCCAAATAAAATATACTGAAATGAAAATAACTATATACAAGACTAGAACTGCTATAATTTAGGTCCGAGACCGTAAATTATATCTATGGTGTCGATGTATCTGACCAAGCGCTGCATCATAATAACGTCATTATCTATTTCACCATCATTTTACATGATTGATTCAAGGTATCTAAAGCGCTCACTCTTCTTGACAATTTGATCATCAATTATTGCATCTCCAATATAAGTATTTTTTTTTCTTGATTAAATGTGCACTTCATATATTCAGTTTTTGATCTACTGAGAATAACTGTATAAATAGTATAATCAGCTAAATTCCTAGTTGCTAATAAATAGTATAATCAGTTAAATTCCTAGTTGCTATCAGGGAGGCCTTGGGTCTATCAAGAATATTAATTTCTCAAACATTCGATTCTCCGACATTCAAAAACCCATAGTGATCGATCAATACTACTGTGACAAGAAATCATGCAAGAATAAGACTGATGCAGTAGCTATCTAAGGCATCACATATAAAAGAATTACAGGAACTTACACAAATCAAGCGGAGCAGTTTGCTACATCTGATGTTTGCAGAAGAATAGAAGATATATTAATCCATTCAACAGACCACACAATTATACCTGCTAAGGAAACAAAAAAAAAAAGGTCATATGTTAGTTTTTTAAGATTGGTTTAGGCCATTCAGTTGGTGAGAAATTTCAAGCCTTTATAAAGTTTGATGATACTGAAAGCTGCAAAATTATTTGCTGGAAAATGATATATAAGCAGAAAAAACTTCACAATTAGAAACAAGAAAGGCACATAATTTTTCACTCACTGAACAACTGCTAACCACTTTCTAAGTAATTAGAGAGGAGGAACAAGAAAAAATAATATTCACAACAGTAACTGTTCCTTTCTGTATACAAAGTATACTTTAATTGTGGGTTTAATGAATAATCAATTAAACAATCCGTTGAAAACTAGCTATCTTCTAGCTTGAGCAATGGCATTCTTATTTACTTGATTTCAGGGCACCACTTCTGACATCAAAAGCTCTAGAACCTCGTATATCTTTAAAGAATTGGGGTGGTATGAGTCCCAAGAATAGAATGTGTGAAATCGATCTCTTATCTGAATCCAACTACACCCTCCACCTTTCTTGAGCCCTGTTTCCCTCATAAGTGCTCTAACCTCAGCCACATCCTTCCATTTCCCAACAGAAGCATATATATTAGAAAGCAGTACATAGCCGGCAGCCCTTTCCTTCTCTAACCCAATCAGCATCTTGGCAGCCCTCTCCCCAATTTCATCATTTACATGAGTAATACATCCGCTCAACAAAGCTGCCCACGTGTTAGCTTCGGGCTTGATAGGCATCTTCAATATAAAATCTTCAGCCTCTCTCAAATGCCCAGCTCGTGAAAGTAAATCCACCATGCAAGTATAATGCCTCTCCTTTGGCGTGATTCCATACGTTTTCTCCATTGATTCAAAATAATTAATCCCTTTATCGACCAAGCAGCAATGCGCACAAGCAAATAGAATAGATAAGAACATTTGTTCAGTTGGACATATGTTCATTTTCAACATGTCATCAAACAAAGCCAATGCCTCTTCAGCTAGCCCACTATCTGCTAGCCCTTGGATCATGGTTGTCCATGAAACCTCATTCTTCACAGGCATCATCGAGAAAACAATTTTGGAGCTCTCGATATCTCCAGATTTCGCATACATATCAGTGAGAGCAGTAGCAAGAAAAGTCTCGTTTTCTATTCCTAGCTTAAAAGTCTTTGCATGAAGGTTCTTGCCTTTATCCAACGAGGGCAAATTTGCACAAGCTAGTAGAACACTAGAGAAGGTCATTTTGTTCGGCACTAGCCCAGAATTACACATTTCATTAAAGATCTCTACTGCATCTCCATATCTTTCATTTTGAACGTATCCAGAGATCACTGCATTCCATGTGGCAGCTTTTCTTTCCGGCATTTTCTTAAATAGATTTCTCGCCTCCCTATACTTTCCATTATAACAATAACCACCAACCATTGCATTCCAGCAAATTATGTTTTTCACACCAAGCGAATCAAATATTTGACGAGCTTCGTCAGATCTCCCACACTTAGAATACATGTCAATAAGAGAACTAGATATAAAGACGTCGTCCTCGAAACCAACCTCCATAACATGAGAATGAACACTACTTCCAAATAACAAATTATTAAGGCTAGCTGAAGCGCTGATTACACTAGCAAAGGATGAGAGGTTTCGCCTATAACCATAAAGATGCATGAGAGAGAATAATACTAATGACTCCCAAGGCTCCCCGCAGTGGCTATACCTAGCTATCATCATGCTCCAAGTGACCTCATTTTTCTCTGGCATTTCATCAAACAAGCGACGGGCATCCATCACGTCGCCCATCTCAAAGCAAACATCAAGCATAGCCGTCCATGTCACAACATCTCTATCCACCATGCTGTTGAAAACTCCCTTCGCCGAATCAACATCCCCCATCCTTAGATACAAGGTGATCAAGGAGTTGTTGACCGATAAATTGTGGAAGAACATCGATTTAGCAATCATTCCCACGACACTATTAGCCAAATAAAAAGCACCGCTACAAATGCAAGCTCTAATCACACAGGTGAACGTTATCTCATTCGGCATAAAACCGTTTCGAAGCATCTCTCGGAAGAGTGCTAGACCATCCAAATTCATTCCATTTCGAGCAAATCCGTTAATCATCGCGGTGTAAGAGACCACCGTATGGGAGGGACACCTTTCAAAAATCCGAATCGCATCAAGGACCCTCCCCCTTTTCATGAGTTCGTCAACCATGATCGTCCAAGAAACAACATTTCGCATCGGCATTTCTTCAAACAGCTTACAGGCGACATCAAAGTACCCCCTTCGGGAAAAATCAGTGATAGTAAAATTCCATGAAAAGATGTCATACCCACCGAATTCGGCGAAAACACGATCTCGGTCGGCCGGGCGGCCGCATTCGGAGTACATCACAAGAAGTTTGGTGAAGACCGAGCGATCTGAGGAAATGCCGCACTTGAGCGCGTGGCCGTGCAGACCAAGGCCGGCGAGGAATCGGTGGCTGCAGGAGCATCGTCGGATGAGAGAGGCGCAGGTCTCAGCGTAGGATTTTAGGGATCTTGGCGTGGAGGCGCGGCGTCCAGCAGCTAGTTTTCTCTTGAATGACTTGAATATAGCGGTCACGGCGGTAGAAGTGGAGAACGAGAGCGAGCGCAGGGGTTTCGGATGGAAGGAGAGGGAATTGATGAGGGTAGAATGGTAAATATGTCCCAAAGAGGTTCTCTTCCTTGCTCTCATTCGGTCATTCCCTTACGCGACAATTCAAGGACGCCAAGCTTAAATGAGCAGCACTGTTGGCTCTGTTTGGCGCGAGAATCAAATCAAGATTAAAATAATATTAATTTAAAAAATAATAATAATAAATAAAATTTTTAAATTATTTTACATAAATTTTAATATAAAAAAATATTATTTTATTTTATATATTCAATAATTTTTAATAAAAAAATTAATTTTATTTTACATCCTAAATCAAAATATTCGATTTTTTATATTAGAATTTATGTAAAATGATTTAAAAAATTTATTTATTATTATTTTTTTTTTAAATTAGTATCATTTTGGTACTGATTTGATCTTGATTTAGTCCTCGCGCCAAACAGGCAGTGTGGACGCAAATTAGGAAAAATGCGTAAATTACAAATGGGATCTTGAGGTGAGAAAGGCGTTACAAACTAATCATAATTTTTAAAAAATTTCAATCTTAGTCCTTAAAAATGTAAAAACACTACAGCTTTGGTTTATTTACTAGCATTTATTTGATGAAAAATATAAAATATAATTTTTTAAAACTAATTTTAACCGTTTACACTATATATCCTTACCTCTATTTAAAAATTTATAATTCAAAAATTTATTTTTTTTAAAAAAAATAAAACTTAATTTCCCGTATCTCTTCTTTTCTCCTTTCTATAAATTTAAATATTAATATTTTAAAATAATATTTAAAAAAATTTAAAAAGTTAATGATTAAGGATCTATGATCCTGTTTGTTTATAAAATAAATTTAACAAAATTTAAATTAAACTTAAATAAAAATATTTTTTATTAAAAATTATGAATAATGTGAAATACAATTAATTATTATATTAAGATATATGAGAGATGTGATATAAATTAATTATTATTTTAATAATACATGTATGATGCGAAATAAAATTAATTTTTAATATTAAATTTTATATGTAATATAATATGTCAATTTAAAATTAAATTAAAAGGGAGTTGGGTTTAATGTTATCTTGATGTTATTTTATGTTATTCACAGAAGACAATTATTTGGTTTAATGATATTTACAAAGAATCTTCTATTAGATCATAAAATTATTAGTCTAAAAATGATATCTAAATGTCATAACATCTAGATTACATAACATAACACCAAACTAACATCAAACCAAATACCTTCTAAGTTAATTTTCAATAGCCAAACAAACAGAATCACAATAATTAAAATTTAACAATTTTAGACAGAGGGTTCCACACGTGACAAAAAGGTAAACTAACATCGAACCAAACACCTTCTAAGTTAATTTTCAACAATCAAACAAACAAACAAACAACAACAACAACCAAGCCTTAATCCCACTAGGTGGGGTCGACTACATGAATCCTTTGTTTCCATTGCGCTCTATCAGTTACCAAATTCTTATCTAAGTTTAAGTAACTAAGATCACTCCTTATAGTTTCTTGTCATGTCTTCTTTGGTCTCCCTCTTCCTCTTTGAACATGGGCAAAATCCAGTAACTCAATTTTTCTAACTGGAGCTTCAATTGGCCTACGATTTAGATGTCCAAACCATCGAAGCCAACTTTCTCTAAATTTATCCTCAATTGGTGCAACACCAACTTTCTTTCGGATATACTCATTTCTCATTCTATCCTTTCGTGTATATCCACACATCCACCTTAACATTCGCATTTCTGCAATATTATTTTATTTGTATGTTTCTTCTTTTCAGGTCAACATTCAGCATCATATATCATCACTGGTCTTACTATAGTTTTATAAAACAAACAGAACCACAATAATTAAAATTTAACAATTTTGGACGGACGGATCCACATGTGTCAAAAAGGTGCAATGATTGCGATGATTTTATATGTGTTCTTGCGTAGCTACAACAACGCATTGTGTTAGCACAGATTTTTATTAGATTATTAATAATGCCATTGTATCATCATACTCATGTAGCAAAAAATAAAATAAAAAAAAATCATACTCATGTAGCAAATATGGATACACCGTAGGAGCGCATGTTCGAGCATAATTGAGCTCTGAACTTCGGACTTATAATTTAATTACAAGTTACAGGCTATACGTTAAATTCCACCAAAAAAATTAAAACTATGCCCTATTTGGCGTGATGATCAAAACAGGATTAAAATAATACTAATTTAAATAATAATAATAATAAATAAATAATTTTTTTAAATCATCTTACACAAATTCAAATATAAAAAATATTATTTTACTTTACATACTCAATAATTTAAAATAAAAATATCAACTTTATTTCACATTCTAGACCAAAATATTTAAATCAAAAATTTTAATTTAAGGTGTAAAATAAAATTTATATTTTTATTAAAAATTACTAAGTATTTAAAATAAAATATTTTTTATATTACATTTTGAGTAAAATAATTAAAATAATTTATTTATTTATTATTATTATTTAAATTAATATTATTTTAATCCTATTTTAATCGTCGCACCAAAAAGAGCAAATATAAAATAATGAAGAATTATACAAATTACGTTTCACATGGGTGAAGAAAAGTTTTTTATATGTTTAATAATTGATTCTTTTATTACTAGATTAGGAAAAATTAATGAAAATTTAAAATTCTGGCAGTTAGCAATTAAATTAACTATTTAACTTATAAATATCAACTTAAGGCGGCAACTTTACGTGAAAATTTAAAATCACTCAAAATTCATTTATATTTTACTCGATTTAAAATTAATTCAAATTTTCTCCAACTAAAAATTAACTCACTTAAAAAAAACTAATTCAACTCAAAATTAACTTGACATATGTAGAAGCTTATAATTCTCCTTCTAAAAATAATCTTCTTCTCATTATCTAGTTTCCATTATTAAGGTCAAGAATATTATTTCAACTTACTATTTTTCTTCAGCAATTAATCTTAAAATTTAAGACCATTAATCAATATTGGATAACCAAACATTTATTTGGAATGATTTTATAATCTTTACACTCCAAGCAATCTCATTTTCTTAAAGAAAATAATTAATCTATGATATATAAGATTCATTTTTATAAATGATAATATGCTCATTTATTTTCTTAAATAAAGTATTACTAATTATAAAATCATAAGCATGGGAGAACTCTAAAATAATTTTACTCTCTTCATTAGCCTCCTCAAAGTCATACCCATCGTGAATTCTATTAAATTCCTTAATAACATATTTATTTAGATCTCTTCCAATACATATTCTTTCCTTCTAAGGTATCCCTTTTATCAATTCTTGTAAATTATTCTATTTTTTTTTATACTTACATTCAAACTTACTTGAGGAGCATAAATACTCATAATATTAATAATCATTTCATTGATCACAATTTTTTAAGCTATGATTCTGCCTCAAATCCTCTTGGCTTTTATTACATGAATTTTCAGATTCTTATCTAGAATTATACCCACCATATTTCAAATTCTATTCTTCCCATAGTACTAAATCTTGCAACTTAGTCTATCAATTTCTTTGGCTTTCTCCCTCACCCATTTTGTTTCTTATAAACACAAAACATTGATCCTCCTATATATCATGATATTCATTAATTCCATTAACTTTCTCATTATAGTACTTATATTTCAAATACCTAGCTTTATTCTAGTGCCTTGAATCTTACTGTCAATATTATAGATTAATTTCTTTATCCACATCCATCCATAATGTGAAAACCTTTACTTACTTATCACTACACTCGAACACTAATACAACCACCCTTGCATAATTTTCATCGTATTAAAATAATACAATGCGCCGCTTCTAGAAAACGCCTTAACTTTAGCATAATTTCTTAAAAGATTCATATTATAGTTGTTCGATAGATTTTGTGCTAATTGTCGACTGCCTAACACAACCCTACGCATTTCTCATTCAGGACTCGGAATTTAACTACAACACGTTATTTTTACTTTTTAGAATATAATTTTAAAATAATAATATTAATATTTTTAATTTTAAATTCTTAGAGCGAAAAAAATAAGAGATATACACTTTAAAATATATAAATCATTTAAACTAGTTAAAAACTGATCAAATTCCACATTTTTATTAGAAAAAGCGAAGGAAAAAGATGCGAGTTTGAAACAGGAACCAAAATCAAAATTTCTCAAAAGTTTGGTTCAATTTCCAATTCCCTTCCGACCTCAGGGCCTAGATGCAATTTATCTTAAAAAATAATTATTTGATGTAATTTAATGTTGTAAAAAATTACAAAAATCCACACTAAGGTGCTATGCCATCTAAAATCTCTACAATCTAGATGACATTAAAATCAACACTGGTAGAGAAACGAGAGAAGAGGCGAGAATTTGATTTCACAATGATGAAATTAGAGATTGCATTTTTTTTAGAGTAAAAAACTTTTAAATAACACTTAATCCATAATATAATAATATTAAATTAAATAAATAATTATTAAGTAATACTAACACCTCAATTATATTGACATTCAAACAATACTAACATTTATACTACATCAAACCAAACCCCCTCATAAGTCATAATCAAATTCAATTAGTCAATTTTTTATTAGAGGACATTTAACTCAATATTATCTTGATATTATATTATGTTATTTAGAGAAGGCAATTATTTAATTTAATAATATCTACAAATAATCTTTTATAAAATTATAAAATTATTAGTCAAAAGATGACATCTAAATTATATAAGATAACAACGAACCATGCTAATAAAGCATAATATATAAGATACAGATATAAAGTTTCGTAGAAAGGGAATCAATTAACAAGTAAATATTATGAATATTATATTTAGGAAAAATGCTAGGTAGCCCCAATAAATGATCAAAAATAATTCTAATTTTTTGGTCATTTCTTTCATTCATTGGATGAGTGTCATTATCCATTAAACAATGCACTTATCCAATAAATAAAGGCAATGACTAAATATCTTAAAGAGTTTTTTGATCATTTATTAGAAGCATTACTCATTTACTGTTATGTATGACTACTTCACAAGAATTCAGGATAACGTACCCGAAAACGAAGTCCGCAGATTATATTCATCAAGAAGAGAACTTCAAAAGGCTCTCTTATGCATCGCTTTTCGCTGCAACTACAAACAACAGCATTCCAGATTCGAGCGTTAGCGCAAGAAAAAACCTTGAAATCAGAAGAGCAATGCAACTTCCCGTGCTTCTCCATGTCATCGAATGCTTTAAGCTGGAGTTGTCGATACTCGAAGAAGTTTAGCCGGAATCAAGTGGCAGATGACGAGGGAAGGAACCTCATGAGAAAGCTTGAAAGGGACCAAATGCAGATGACACCGAGGATTTGAAGGACGGACAGGAGCGTGCCGAGAGAGCTGTGTATCGCAAGAGTTTGCGAAGTTGTCTCGGCCCCTCTGACCGAGTGGGAGAGGGCTGATACCAACTGAGCTGCTCGATTCAGCTGATGCAGCCTATATACCTGGAAGAAAGAAGAAGTTTATCAATTAATCCTAATACAGTGCTAACTGTTAACTTATCAAAAATCTTTTCATAATTAATTTTTGCCAATTATCAACGTGTTCAAGAGGTGCCAGTGTAGTTTACACTGTTGGTCTTTATTTCATAATTGTGAAAATGTTTCAAGACGTCGAGTTACTATCAACCAAACATCAACCCTCGATCTTTCTCATCCAGACCTGTGACCCACAATGAGGAATTTTTTCTCCGACAATACAATTTCATTAGGCAATTCATCGAACTTTACAGATGTGCATCTTTACCACAGCTAAACTTTCTCTCTTTTAAACAGTAATACTATTTGCCTTGATTTCGATATCCTGAAATGTCCTTTCCAGAGATTTCCGATGAACATCTCACAATAGATTACTGGTCTTTTTGACTATTTTGCTTGCATTTCAAGTATTGTTTTGCAATTTTATAAGATGTTCATCTGGACCATTGTACAATGGCCCTTACCCACTAGTTCAAGTTTTCAAGTTAATTGAAATAAATAAATAAAAAGTTTTTAAGTTAGTGGGCAATAATACACAAACATGTCAACAATGGCAATAATAAACACAACTATAGAGCAGAAAGGAAAAGATCACAAATACCTGAAAGATTACAGGAATGACAGGCCATGCAGGTGACTTATAATGCTGTGCATATTGCTCAAAGGCGAACTGTACAACTAGACCCACAAGATACGGTGCAAGTGTAGCAGAAGCTGCGGGCCCAGTCCAAGGCCAAACCAAACCCATGGTCACTAGAGGAATTATTAGGCTCAGCACTAAAGTAGTCACAGAAGATAATCGAAGTCCAAACTGTGTCTTGGACCAGTTACTATTACTAGCAGCCACAGACTTCAAAGGTCTCCAAATGTAATCCACCAAAAAAACAAAGATTGCTACTCCACCGTAGAAAAGAGCCTCGGCAAAGAACAATATGAGAAAATCTACAAAATAATTTCAAACTTCAACAGTTAACATTTAACTAATACAGACATATTTACTTTAAAAGAGCAATAGACTAATTATCCTACAAATATTGCAATGCAAAGAAGCACTTGCAAAGAAAACTAGCATGTTATAAAGACGCTTGAATCCAGTGCGGTCTTGGGAGCTCTCTGCCTTGGCGGAATATGGGTTACTTGTGTGATCGAGTTGGCGAACCAAACGGAAGGGACGCGACACAAATTCACCAGCCAACGGACTATGATAGGTTGCTAGCGGTGAAGGAAATGTAGTCTCCAGCATTGAAGGGATAAAGCTCACATTAGGAGGAGATGGTGGAATCAAGCTTTGGATAGTCATGGCCCTAGAGAAGGCCTACAATCGACGCCCAGTCAATGGTGACAAACCACCTGAAAATCAATGCTCGCAAATGAATGGTGGAGGAGCACCCATTTCCTCCTCTTGGACTAATATTGCTACGGAGGTTGAAGAAGGTTAGTGGTGGCAACACCGGGATGCTTGAAGCCACTGTTTTAATGCTAGATTCAACACAGGAAGTAGGCGATTCTAGGAACAAGGAAAGTGACCCCCATAGCTAGCCAAAGGCTTGCAATCTTAACTTTACATGGATATGAATTACATGACGAAAGGTGTTAAATGTTGGAGACTAATGTTGTGTAGGACATCAATGTGGTGAGCAATGATCTCCTAAACTTAGATGGCAAAATGTGTGCCTCTATACCATGTAATAGGAGTGTGTAAAAATACCCAAAAATCTAAAAACCTAACTAGAATCAAACCAAACCGATCAATTAGAATTGGTCAGTTCACTTCTGGTTCTAAACTTTTTGGAACCAAATAACTTGGTTCAGTTCTTAGTTCTCGGTTCTAGCACTCAGGAACTGGAACCTACTCGAATAACCAATTTAATAATTAATAGCCATTAAATAAATTTTTTTTTCATAATTTATTAATATTATTATATAACCAAAAATTCTAAAATAAATATACAATAAATTTATTATTCAAATTTTGTTGAATTCGTATCATGATATGATCGTAATTCAGAAGATTTTAATTCCTTTTATATATAAATGAAATTCTAGAAGTTTTCCGGTTCATGGCAAAGTTAGAATAGGCTACTGTGGGTGGGCTTTTTGGGAGAAGATTACCTCTTTATATCCCCCCATCAGAACTCTATAAGCATTGGAGCCATTATAATAGTTTCAAGCTCATGGACCTTGGAAATGATTGCTTTGTGTGCCAATTTGAGTGGTCTAAAGACAAAGACTAAGTGCTTAGATATGGACCTTAGATTGTGGCAGGACAAGTCTTTAGTCTAGACTTTTGGTCATTGGATTTCTCACAATCTGATACATCTTGTACCTCTAGATTGTTGTAGATCCAACTTCTTGGCCGCCCACTACAATGTTGGGCCAATCTTGATAGGATAGCTTCGGAGGTGGGGAACCCATTATGGGTCGGCCCTTACATAGCAAATATTGAGAAAGTGGTTTATGCAAGACTCTATGTCAAGGTTAATCTAAGCAAACTGCTAATTGCTAGAGTATAGGTAGAAGGAATCCATGGATGCTTTTTACAAAAAAATGTGTACAAGGCACACTCTATAGTATGCTTCTCCTACAGAAAGGTTGGCCATCATATGAGCCAATTCCTCTCCTCCCTCAAAAACCTTCCTACTATGGTAACAGAGCACTTATCTCTAATGGGTCCAAGTTCTCAAAACAAGCTAGCACCCTGGCTGAGGTTACTTCTTCAATAAGGCTTGTAGATGCATAAATTTAAGAGGGAATGAATTGGGGAGAATGGGCACACGAACTTAGTTTTTTGAAGAAGAAACAAGTAAGCGATTCCACCAAGAGAGAATAATAAACCTACTACAAATTTAGACTCACAATCATCCCCAAGAAGTGTTCCAACTTCAAAACACAAGGAAATCAATGGCGAGGTACACCCAGCCATAGCCTCAACTAAAAAGAAGCAGGAACCTACCAGCTAGTGCAAATGAAGGCAACAGAATGGTTGGGCAGAGCAAAAGCATAGCACTAAACAGCAATCGTTTCAACCCAAATTTGCTTTACTCATCCAGGTCAGGCATGATGGCAATGCTGCAGGAATGTCAGCTTCTTCAGCCCAACCGACCATTGTAGGCAATGAATTTGTTGCTGGACAAATCAGTAGGATGCAAAATTCAAACCCTCATCAAACCTCTTACTAAAAGCTTCTTTCTTTGGCATCCCCCACAAGACTTGGAACCAACCCCACAGTTTGATACAACTCCTACTCCTGAAATCAGAATTAAGCCTAGCTGCTCAAACTCCTAATCAAGTGGGAAAGTCATGGGAAAAACAAAACAGCAAGAAGCAATTGGCAACCATTAAGGGTTCAGAATCTGGATCAGTTTTTGATCTGATTCCTACAAATATTGCAACACTTGACTATTCAAATCCAGAAAAAAAATTACAAACTTTAGAGTCCTGAAAGGTTGAACTCATTGAAGTATGATGCATTTCAACATGTTTTATTGCAGGCAGAGAACCCACAACATAAAATATGCACCCAGATTCTAGGAAATGAGCAGCATCAAGCATCTCACGAAGATCCCAACCAGAATCCAGCAACCGTTACACAACATTAACTACTACAGATTCTGAACTGCATGTTTCAGCAACCAATATTTCAACTACACCCTCTACAGCCATTAAAGATGGTATGGCAGAGAAAATGGAGGAAAGAATGACCACGAGTGGAACTCCCAAAGAGTTGAAGGTGTGAAACAAAACTCGTGACATGAACGGGAAGGATTCTCTAAGGTATACTGGGAGAAAGAGCTTGCGAATCTAAGCTTAGATGATATTCCTTCTTTTAAGCATCGACGAGAGATGGGTGGCCCTTCCAAGGATAAAGGTGAGCAGTCTCAAACTACAAAGTATGCGAAGATCTCTCATCCAGACCTCAACAACCGCAGCACAAGGAGCAGATGGAATTCCCTGCAGCCTAAAGAAGACATGGAGTTCAAGTTCAACAGCCTACTACATTTTTGGGTGTCAATTTTATTCTTGTTTTTAATATTGATTTCTCTGTGATGCTAGTAGTGACCATGAAGGCTAGCATGATCAGCGCCATGCATGTCTCCTCCTAACTCCATCAGTTGGGTCATGGGATCTCCAGTCCTTCCTCATGGGATTGATAACATCCTATGTTCATAGGAATTCCCACCCCCAACATGGTTTGAGTGAAGGCATCATGGATTGGTCTTCTAGACATCGTCATTACTACTATTAGATAGAGGCGAAGATAATGTATTTCTTTTGCAGTTTTTATGTATAGGAAAAGTATGTCTCCTCTTGATGTATTTTTTCTCATGTATAGTATAGATGGGATTTAGTGCTCTTTGTAGTATACTATACAGGTTCTGGCCGCCTCTAAGAAGAAAACAAGATTTTAAACTAATTTTCTCTTTCATAACAACCACTGGATAGAATTCCGACACAACATAAATGAATAATTATGATGATGATGATGGACGTAAATAATTACTGCAAGATGTTCCATGACAAACACAACCATCACAGAGAGATGGGTGCACTACCGAAGGCATATTTTGAAGTCATATAGAAAAACAATGGCTACACACTGGGCCATAAGCTTGAATATGGATTGCAACATGCAACATATTGCTCTGGATGGAAAAAAGTGTATTTTAGGAGAACTAGGTACATAATAACCAGTACAAACTAGTAAAAACTGAAATGCATCACTTATAATAACATTGAACAAATTGCAGAGCCCAAAGTAAGTTTTCACAATAATATACTTAAATTAATAGCAGAAAGAAAATTTTAGCAAAAGAACATTAGATCAGAAAAATTGATGGAGAAGATATCAGTCTAAAGGAATCAAAAGAAGCTTAAATAGACAGATGATACCAAGAATTTATAGTGTGAACTAAACAGAAAATAACAGACAGCTGCAGGGGATAACAAAAGGAACAATAAAATAGAGATAAAGAACTTCATTAGGTTTGTGAATGTCTGGGCTATATAATTTAATTATTACTGTAAACAAACTTCATCAATTTAATTTCTTAATGCATCTGTCAAATATTTCTAAGTTAAGCAAATACAACAGAGATAGGTATTCACCATATTTTCCTATCTGCATTCGTATGCTGCATAGAGCTTGCTTAAATAACAAATGAGAGATAATAGCCAAGAAGGGGAATCTAACCTGTTAGTAGAGAATCTTCAAACAGAGTAGAAAATATTCTTCGCAAGTAAAGTGATGGGAGAACAAGAAAAGCCACTAAAATAGTTGGGCCTATGAACCAAAAAATTTTGGGCTTCTCCTTGCTTGGACTTGACCCAAAAAATTCTTCTCTCCTTTCATATGGGAGACCATGAAAGGAAATAAAGCCAGGTTTTCCATTAGTTCTTTCAGCAGGGATAGGCAAGCTGCTTTCTGTTGATTCAGCTTCAGGAAAGATGTCCAGTTGTTCTGGCTCCAAAGTGTCCAACTTTAAGCCAGAATGTGTTGACTGGTCCTCAGAAATTGCAAACCTAATCAAGCCCCTCATTAAAAATCCTAGTTTGGAATTAGAGTTCCCCAGAAATATTTGACATGTTATTCCTACAACAGCAAAGAATAAACTACTTTAAAAAACCCTTTCAAGCAGCCATCAACCTAGTATATAGTAACAAGGAAATAAGAAAGGTACCATCAAAGGCATTTAACTGTTTCTTCCCATATTTGCATCCTTCAACATATTTGCATTGAAATATCTAGAAAAGAAGATAAAAAGGATTACATGCTTCAATAAGTTAGTGAAATAAAGCAAATTATATGCAATCACAACATACTTTGTTAATCAAAATAATAAGATTAACAAAATCGAGCCATAGCTTATGTGGACATATCATTTAACTCCAAAATACAGGTTCAACATCAAATGAGCTCATAATCATAGTTACCAAAAAAGGATTTCTTAATCATAATTTTCTTGATGTATGTTGATGTATGTATCAGATTTTCCTACCATAAATGCTTGTAGAAATTACTCGTCGGACCTAGCTTGCATTATTAGCCGTATTATAAGCCATCGGTAAGTGACCTAGCTTACATTTTACCCTTGGTACATGCCATTAGCAAGGTGACCACACATGCCAATACTACAGTCACGGCCATCTCCCATCTTTGAGGTCTCAATCATGCAACCAGAAACAACACAAACTCACAAGTTATTGAGACCTCTTCCCCTGAGCTTTGAATCTCCTGCACTACAAAGAATTTTGTGCTCTCTTCAAACCACCTACATAGCATCGTGTGTTCCCCCTTCCAGGTTTTCCACGCCAGAAGTCTGTCTTATTTGTTCTTGTCCTCTTTCCTGTCCGTCAATAATTCGACATTAACATCCAACTAACCATAACTAAGCTGGAAAGTCAGTTCCAAGCAAGAAGATCTCGAACACATAAACTGAGAAACATAGAGTTATTATCTTCTTCATTTTCTATCCCTTTCTAGGTGGATAAGGCTGCTCTATTGAGAGAGTTTTCATGAAATCAAAAGCTCAATTAAGCATATGCTTTCCATATATATTTCTAAAACAAGAACTACTCACAGGCCACAGCTACTCATAATTACCTTTCCCAAGTCAAAGACACAAAATGTTGTGCAAATACAGTAGAATGGACGAAATTCAACTTTACACATTCCAAAAATCATTAAAGGGACAAGCACAGAAATTGCAAAAGCATGACACGAATTGCTCACTCCACATGTGATGAAATTTATCCAAAAGAAAATGGAAATTATAAGCACTGGAACATTTTTGCACACAACAATAGCAAGACAAGAGGAGAACCTCTATATGCTAATAAATGCAGGAAATCATTAAAACGTATCAAATATCAAATACATAATATAAACTTCATAAGCATGCGTATAAAGATAATCTTTTAATCGTTTCTGACCGAAGAAAGGAGGCGAATCGGAAAATAATCTTTCAATCAGAGCACAATAATGGCATCGGAAAAGCACATGAATAGATTTACCTTGGAATTACTATGAAGAGAAGGAGATAAGCAGGGGACAGAAGACCGGACGGAAAAAGAAGCGGAGGCGACTGAGAGTGCCATGAATTTGCTGCACGCCAAGCTAAAACCAAACGGAGAAGAGGATGAAGCTCTCCATTTCCGCGGAATGACCAGCTGTTGAGGTGGAGAGATTGAGCGGAACTGACTAGAATCCAGTGGAGAACCTGAGAAACCGCGGCGCAGGAAGGACGGAAAGCTCGACGCGCGTGGCGGAGACACCACCGAAAAGAGGGTTTCGGTCCTTTCGGAGTGAGAAGACCGGCGACTGGCTCCCCACCTCTAAGACAAATCCTGGCCGTCGATGAAAAGGTTGAGTGCTAAAACGAATCCCAACCGTTGATGAAATGATGGCAACTAACCGTTCGATCCGTCAAAAGATATTTTGATCTTATCTCCTGTTTCTAAGGGTGTTAATATGGATCGAAGATCGAAAATCGATCGAAAATTAAATATATATATATATATACATACGTACGTACATGATATATGCATCCGACTAATATTATTTTATTAAAAAGACATTTAATTCGTTATTATTTTAATATTATATCATATAATTTAGATATTATGATATTTAAATATTATCTTTTAATTAATAATTTTATAATTTTATAGAAGATTATTTATAGATATTATGAAATTAAATAATTATTTTCACTGAATAACATAATATAATATTAAGATAACATGGAACTAAATGCCCCTAAATTATAAAAAAAACTATTTTATTACACTTTGTAATATAATCTACTAAAAATATTATGTTAAGCGTATAACTATAATTATGATATAAGAATAATTTTTAGATATTTTTATGATATAAAATATAATTTATTAAATATAAATAAATAATACATAAAATATCAAATTTATTATAATATATAAGCAATTATATATATATATATATATATATAGGTAAATATGTATACACACATCTAATTATTTTAGGAGGTGATTGGTTAAATATTATCTTAATATTATATTATATCATATAAAAAATAATTATTTTATTTGATGATATATATAGATAATTTTAAAAAAAAATTATGAAATTATAACTCAAATAATAATTACATCTATATAATATGACAGGACATTAAGATAACACTGAACTAGATGCTCTCTTGATATTTTGACTTCTTAATATTATATTTTATTCTAGTCATTTGATTTTTTTTCCGTATAATCAAAATGTTAAGTTACACAATATATTAGATGTTTAATTTAAGTGCACGTATTATAAAAATTGAAGTGTATAATAAAAATATCTTGATAATATACTTGACATTGTTAGTTACAAATGTAACAATATTTTTCAAAATTTTTTTTTAAAATATACTCACAATTATTGAGAAGTTGTTCAAATCATTAGTGCGACTTAAAAAGTTACGGTTATCTTTGCTTTTAAAATAGATGTATGTATTGCTTAAAAAATGAATATTCGTACGTATTTATTATTGTTGTATTTGATTTTCTTTCTACATTTTAGCTCATTTAGTTGGAAGTTTATTTTTAAATTTGAGAGGAAAAAATATAATTTAATATATATTAAATAATTTGATTTTTGAGATTAGTATTTATGTGGTAAGTGAAATACAATTATTTTTTGCTTGAAACTTGTTTTTAATATAGAATAAAGGGCAAATTACACTCAGGTCCTTGAGTTTAACGTTGGTCCACATTTTTTAAATTATAACATCGGGATTTCTGAGTTTTAATAAAAATCAAATGGGTTTTTTTTCTATTTTTTATTATTAATATTTTTTAAAATTATCATTTTACCCCCTGTCTCTCTCTCTCCTCTCGAGCGCACACGCGCGGTCGCTGGCGGGTCCAACGGTTGGGCAGCGTGTCCACCGGCGATTGCGCTGCCGCAGGTCGACAAGCCGCGCGGGCATCACGGCCGCCGGCGGGTCGCGCAGCTGCATGGGGGTCGCGCGGCCTCCGGTGCACACGCCACGCAGCCTCCTAACCCACTGGCGGCAACGCGGCTCCCGCGCGTGCACCAGATTGGGAGGAGAGAGAGAGGCCGGTTAAAATCGTAATTAAAAATAATAATAAAAAAAAAAAAACAAAAAAGTCCTATTTATTATTTATTAAAAATGAGGGACCCTGATGTTTTTAAAAAATGTTGACCTCCGCTTAATGTTAAACTCAAGACTAATTTGCCCTATAATAAATATAGAAAATATTTGACACGATTTTGAGGCCTCTTCTTAAATAGAATAAATGCAGTTGCATTCCTCATATTTATCTTTATATGTATATAAATTCTTCTAATTATTAAATTGAGAATATCAATTCACTCATTTGAATAAAAATGAACATAAGTTTTTTTAATAATAAAATTTTATAGAAAAATAACTTATGAAAATAGAAACTTTTATTATAAGGTTAGATGAGCTGCACTGACTGCCATTACTAAAAAAATCTAAAAAATTAATTATTTTTTGGTATAAAAGTAACATTTGTTATTAAAAAAAATCTTAATATACTTTTACTCACTAATAAATAAGTCAACTTAATTTAAAAATTAGGAAAATATATATGCTAAATAAAAGAAACTCAAATGTTATTTATCAGCCTTAAAATATTATTAGATTATAGGACAAGAAAACGTAGAAAGTGCATGAAAATTTAAAAAAAAAAAGATAAATATTATCATATATAAAGTCATTTAAATGATAAAAAAAAATTAATGAGACAGGTGATGCTCGGATCCATGTGACAATCGTAACATGCAAATCATTGGCTAGCTAGAAAACGCTGCAATTGATGCAAATGAAATCGTTGTTGGAGAAGTTAAAATAAGCTCTGTAAATATTGCAGTTATCAGTATATGGTCATTTCATCGACTAAAGATGACCTACTAAATAAGTATGAGTTCTCCATCGTAAAATAGTTCAAACACAGAGAATAAGTAATAGATTGAGTTTGAGCTATTGGGAGATAATTATAAGTTCGTATTTGTTAGACTATTTTGATCGATTGCGTCAGGGGTACGATGAAGATCAACACGTTTAAATTCCAATGTTAAGAATGGGATTAGTTTCTCACATCTAGATGATTTATTAAAGCTGTTATTGATTAGTAGATGAAGTAGAGAAAAGGACGAGAAGGATCAAAAGCTATGGGCTTTGTGGGCTTTGTTGCTTAGTACTTTATATGGGCTTTTTATATGGGCTTTGTGGGCTTTATCAATTTCTATAATTGTTGGGCCAATAGAAATGGGCCAAATTAGCTGCAACTTTTAATGTGATAAACCTAAAGTCTGAAGTCAACTTATTTGAAATATAATTAATACAACTCTTAGATTCAATATATATTTATTAGTTTTTAAAATATATTTAAAATAATATATATATATATATATTCACTATTATAGTTTATATAAAAAGATTAAAATATTACATATATATATATACATAATATATCGTAGTTAAATTTATAATATTATAACTTTATATATATAAATATTATATATAATGAATTCTTTTGTTAAAAAGATGGCTAAATTTAAGTCTAAAGTCTACTCTAAATTAAAAAAAAATATCAAATTGGCGAAATCAATTCAAATAAAATAGTTCAATCTTGAGTTAAATTTATGTAACATGAAAATCCATGCCACCATATATATTTGTTATGCACATATGGCTAAGATTGGAGAAACGTTTGAAAGTAATTATTTAATGTTATATAAACTATATAACATTACATAAACAGATGAAGGAGCCACATAATGCAATGGAGAGGCTTGTGATTATTTAAAAAAAAAAATAAAGTAACATATACAATTCTCGATATATCAGCTAATTTTATTTAATATTTTCACAATTAACTAATTTTTTTCACTTCATTTATGTATCTCAAAAAAAATTCTATATTTTTTTATAAAAAATTAAAAAAAATAATCATGACCAATTTAAACGCTAACCAAATACAGACTGATGTTCATTTCTATATCTTACTCATATGTTTCTATTCATTTAGAAAAAAATTTTAATGCATGGCGAATCTTGTTACTCTGTTGTGTGAATAAAGAATGATTACTTCTGAATAATATAAATTCAGTGTATATATTTTTCCTTAATTCTCCATGTGATTTGAGATCTTTACCTATTTGAATATGTTTATTCTCCTCGTGTATGTGATTCTTTGTTCTTTTTTTTGATAGATCGTACGTATGATTCTTTTGACTAATGCTTCACAAAAATTTGCATTAATCCCACTAGGTGGGGTCGGCTACATGGATCATTTGTTTTCATTACGTTCTATCAGTTACCAAATTCTTATCTAAGTTTAAGTAACTAAGATCACTCCTTATAGTTTCTTGTCATGTCTTCTTTGGTCTCCCTCTTCCTCTTTGTACATGGGCAAAATCCAGTAACTCAATTTTTCTAACTGGAGCTT
>KZ451923.1:359941-378756 GCA_002786265.1 Apostasia shenzhenica
TTCATTTAGAAAAAAATTTTAATGCATGGCGAATCTTGTTACTCTGTTGTGTGAATAAAGAATGATTACTTCTGAATAATATAAATTCAGTGTATATATTTTTCCTTAATTCTCCATGTGATTTGAGATCTTTACCTATTTGAATATGTTTATTCTCCTCGTGTATGTGATTCTTTGTTCTTTTTTTTGATAGATCGTACGTATGATTCTTTTGACTAATGCTTCACAAAAATTTGCATTAATCCCACTAGGTGGGGTCGGCTACATGGATCATTTGTTTTCATTACGTTCTATCAGTTACCAAATTCTTATCTAAGTTTAAGTAACTAAGATCACTCCTTATAGTTTCTTGTCATGTCTTCTTTGGTCTCCCTCTTCCTCTTTGTACATGGGCAAAATCCAGTAACTCAATTTTTCTAACTGGAGCTTCAATTGGCCTACGATTTCGTGTATATCCTTTCGTGTATATCTCATTCTATTATCCCATATATCATAATAAATTTAATACCTACATGAGCAACGACTAGTGCGGTGAAATATTCTTGCGCTCGGTATACGTGACATCCTCGGATGCTTTAAAGCATCATGCATAGTTCATCGTGATGATGATTGAGAACATGTGATGATGGTTGCTGCAAAGAAGATGACATGTGATCATGATGATAATGATGGGCATTAACATACTTCATGTGCATGGTATGGGATAGACTAAAGGGAGAATAATCCGAGATTATTCAAATAGAATTCAAATTAAGTTCGATTCAAGCATAATATATATATAATCTTATGTGTTTTAATAAAAGTCATCTAGACATGTTTGAATATGTAAATATCAAGTCGACTTTGAGTTAAACTAGTTCAAATCCCACGTGTTAATTTGAATAGAAAGACAATTGATCTATATATATCTAATTAATTAGCTTAAAATAACTGATCTTATGTGTTTTTAATAAAAGTCATCTAGACATATTTTGAATACGTAAATATCAAGTCGATTCTGAGTTGAACTAATTCAAATCCCACGTGTTAACTTGGATAGAAAGACAATTGATCTATATATCGGATTAATTAGCTTAAAATAAGAGGGATATTTTGTGAAAACCCTAATTAATATTAAACTCTATAATGCCTTTTCTTCTTGTACCCAACTTTGGCATACATCCTCATTGCAAGCTCACATGAGTATCAGACTTGACAGAATTATTGCTTATTATTCTGCCCCTCACTCTTGAAAGTTCTAACTTTTCATATACTATCTCCATTAGACTCAAATTTAGTTTAATAAACGGCCCTGTTTGACGCAAGGACTAAAACAAGACCAAATTAGTACTAATTTAAAAAAAAATAATAATAATAATAAATAAATTTTTTATACCATTCTACACAAATTTTAATATAAAAAAATATTATTTTACTTTACATACTCAATAATTTAAAATAAAAATATCATTTTTATTTCACATTCTAGACTAAAATATTCGAATTGAGTATTTTGATCTAAAATGTGAAATAAAGTTTATATTTTTATTAAAAATTATTGAGTATGTAAAATAAAATATTATTTTTTATATTAAAATTTGTATAGAATAATTTAAAAAAATTTATTTATTATTATTATTTTTTTTTAAATTAGTATTATTTTAGTCTTGATCTTAGTCCTTACGTCAAACAGGGCTTTAGGCTAGTTTGATTTGAGTTATTTTTTGAATAAAAAAATTATATTTTAAGTTTAATAGAAAAAAATTATTTTAATACTAGAAAATGGGTAAAATATGAAATAAAGTTAATTCTAATATTCATATTTGTGTTGAATGTGAAATAAATTTGATTTTTGAAATTTGTGTTGAGTCAAAAAAAAATTCTCAAACCAAACTAAGAGTTAATATCTTGATATTTGACACACATTTCATCCATATTTTTATATTTCTTTAATGCTCAATCCACAGGAGATTCATGTAGTCGACCCCATCTAGTGAGATTAAGGCTTTATTGTTGTTGTTGTTGTGCTCAATCCACAAAGCTCGCGTAGAGATGATCCACTGTCAATAATCTTAGAATCAATTGACCTATTTTTGTGCTAAAATTGTAATATTAAAGCTCCGTTTGATTAGAGAATCAAAAAGGTTTGAAAATATTTTGTGAATTTTTTTTTAAAAATATATATGGTGTGAAATAAAATAAATGTTATATTAAAAAATTATATTAAATGTGAAATACAGTGATTGTTTAATATTGGAGCTTGTGTAAAATAAAATATAAAGTATTATTTTATTTTTTTAAAAAAAAAATAAAATTTTTAGTTAGAGAAACCAAACGGGGGCCTAAGTTTTCTCTGAAACTTATGATTCTATAATCTTTTTACTTCTAGTAATTATTAACGGTTTCATTTACTAGTCCAAATAAATTCAAAACAGGCCAAGTTTTGTACTTTTTCTATTAGTAGTTGAGTATCACGTATTTAAATTTTTAATCAATAATTAAAATTTGGGAAATTTACATATAGAACACTGAATTCATCACAAATTATGCATTTCACTATCTTTTAGTAAATATTATACATATCACACTCTTTTTACATTTCTATTGTTACAATAGAAATGTAAAACCCGTAAGCAGAGTGTAATATGTGTAATATTTACTAAAAGATAATGAAATCCATAATTTGTGATGAATTCAGTGTTCTGTATGTAAATCCTCCTTAAAACTTTCAAACGTAAGCACAACTGGCTATTGTAATGGCAATATATATGTGACATAATTGAAAATCTGGATTTCGCGCGATGTTTTTATTTCATATTCCCTATGTTTGTTGTGCGCGTGCATGTTTCTCTTTCGGATCCATCAAATTGCAGCAAAGGCTATATTACAAATTAATCACAATATTGTACTTGCATTTATACTTAATTTTAATTAACAATACATGCTAATTAAATCATACAATAAATAAAAGGGATAATTACCTGCATGCCACACTATTTCACTTTATTTATGAGTCACTCATCTATTCTTAGTTAATTACGTTATGCACACTCAAAACATTATAAAATCTTACATACACACACTTAAGTTAAAATTTAGTCAAAATCTATTTGAAAAAAAATATTTCGTTAGTAAATCATTATATTTTTACCCTTAATAGTATACATTTTTTTCTTCCTCGATGTCATACTAAAGCGCTGATCTGTCCTAAAATCAATTCACATCGCGGATGTTTCCTTCCCTTACCACAACCTAAACATCAATGTTTTAAGATTTTCACTCAAAATATATTTAAATATCCTTAAAATAATATGATGAACGGTTCAGATTTTTTGTAACCTAACTATAGTTAGGTTATTGAAAAATTATAATTGCTGATTATAATAGAAACAAGTGAAAGTGTGTGTATGTAAGATTTTATAATGTTTTGAGTGTGTATAGCGTAATTAACTAAGAATGGATGGGTAACGCATAAATAAAGCGAAATAGTGTGGCATGTAGGTAATTATCCTTAAATAAAATTAGGTGCCAATAGTGCTCTTTGAGTTCAAATATGCAATTAATACAACAAGAATGTTGGCCCAATCAAGGACACAAAATGTTGCTTTGCCATTGATCTTTCTCTCTTTTATATCTCTTCTTTTCATGCATGCCTTGCTCTTTTTACATACAATATATACTTGATCTGCTTGTTAAGCATGCAAATTAATTTTAGGGATTTTTACATACAGGATATGAAATTTACACGAAAGTACGCATTTTACCATCAATTCATAAATATTACCACTATCACACCATATTCATTTAAATTTTACTCATTTCACATATTTCACACCATATTCTTTGATGGTGAACTCACATTTCTAAATTGACCTTGATCTTAACTATATTATTAATATATTAATTAAATACTATAAATAAATTAATTTATATAAATAACAATTTAAATATTTATGAATTTATGTATTTTAATTTATTTATCATATTTAAAATTTCCAATTAGGGTGCCGAATTTAAAAATATATATTAGAATTTAAATATTAATGAATTTGTGCATTTTAATTTACATATGATATTATAAAGTATATGAAATATGTGAAATATGTGAAATGCCTAAAATTTAAATGAATATGATGTGATAGTGATAATATTTACGAATTGATGATGAAATACGTAATTTTGTATAAATTTCATGTCCTGTATGTAAAAACCCTTTAATTTTAAATATCACTGAAGGAAAAGCCTACACCTTTGAAGCAAACACTTCAGAATGTTCCCTTCTATTAGAAATATTGGTATTTCTTTGCCAATTATGACTATCAGAAAGAATTCACCTTGTCTTTTAACATAATTTTGTCAAATCACAGCTGGATTTTGAAATTCATAATATTTTATTAACTCGTGATAAGAAAAATAATTTGAAAAACATTTGACTTTACGCCTTCGGATGATATAAGATTGTTTTTCTTTTGTGCGTTATTTGTTATATCGAGATGATCTGAGCTCAAGATCGTATGGATCACACTATTCATGTGTCTGTCAAAACACGAAATGATAACGTTGAAGAATTGCTATCGAATACCACATATGTTGAACAAGGTCGAAAGTGATCAAAGCCTCATTATTATGTTTCGCCATAGATCTCTTAGAATCCAGTAAGGAAATCGAATATACGGTAGAATCTAATAAAATATTATACAGTCCCAAGTCCCAAGAAAATATCTTGGCCCCACTCGGAGCGCCGCCTTTGGAACGATTATAAAATAGAAGTAAGGCATGAGGAGGCATGGTCAGAACAATGACGGGCCCACTCGCTTGATAAATCCTAGATTGAGCAAGGTGAATGAGATCAATATTCACTTCTTCTTCTTGCACTGGTCTTCTGATCAAACCTTTTTGTGCTTTAGTGAAACACTCTTCTCTGGACTCTCTGGTAGACGTGGGAGAAGCTGTACTTGAACTACCTTAAATTCCTATATATTTTTTTAGATAACTACTATTTCTCTGACACTAAAGGTTCCCCCAACTCCTAGATGGATTAAAGTTAATTTCGATGGTTCAGTACAAGGAGGAGGCATAGCAGGAGCTGGCTACATTGTAAGAGACCACATGACAAGTTTTATCAGGGGTGGAGGTAAAAGAATTCTAACAAGTGTGGTACATACTGCAGAGAAATAGACTGCACTTGAGGGATTGAGAGCCATCTCAGACGATGTGCCTAAGACATGTGGGGTTTGGTTGGAAGGAGACTCTATGGAGGTGCTACAACTTGTTCACAATAGCTTGTTCCAATATGGAATCTCTCGACGCCAGTTAGATTTCACAGAGCATGTATGGAACTCTTCAGAACAGCAACAAGGAGGGTAGCAATTAGCAAATAGAGCTATAACTGGAACACTAGAAATGCCTTCAGAAGATCTTAGAATCCATGCAAACTCGCATAGAGACATTATCGTTGAGCACATTACAAATATTTTGCTCTCATTCTCTTTTTATAAGGTTACATATATATCACATAGCGTTAATAGTGCAGCCGACTTTTTGGCTCATTATGCTATATTAGATAACTTTTGCTGGGAGAGAGATATGCATCTTTCCATTGCTTTTTGCAACATCCTCAAGGAGGATGCTGGTTGACTTCTTTATTATTTGTAATATCGATTTAGTTTAATGCTATGGCTTGCCATCTTTCAAAAAAAAGGTCTGGGCTAGAAACGAAGATGGGCTAGAAACGAAGAGTGTCGTTAATTCTCAGGAGCCCATCTCTCTCCGTCAACTATCTCAAAAATATACTCTAATCAATTCACACGATATTAGACTGTGAGTCATGCTCAGGGGTTAGGTCTCTCCAAGACAAGACAAGAGCCAGTTCTATGCCTATGAATCAGGAAGGAACAAGGGAAGAAGATGATGCACAGTTTGTAGTTTCCTTTGAATGGAACCCATAGAATCAATTCCCCACCTCCATTTTTTCTTTCTTTTTTTTCCTCTTTAATAGAAGATGAAAGCTGCATTCTGTGGGCCACTGCTGAGCCTCTGAGCCAGTGGCAGGCATCATTGCTCAAGCCATGGCCACTGGCCCACTCCAAAGAACACTACCAATGGGAGGTAATGGTGTTAATATGGATCGAATATCAAAAATCGATCGAAAATTAAATCGATTTTAGATCGAATTAAAATCGAGTCACTCTAAACGAGCCGACTAACAAGCTAAAAGTTCGGCTCGGTATAAACCGAGCCGATCTCGAGCCAGATCGAGTAAAGCTTACCCGGCTTGAGATCGGCTCGAAAAAAAAAAGATTCGAATGAATCGAAATCGACTCGAAGTCGATTGGAATCCACTCGAGCCGGCTCAAAATCGAACCCCATCGATTTCAAATTGATTTCGAGTCGATAAAAATATGATCGATCTGATTTCGAGCCGATATTGACTTGGCTCGAAATTAGATGGGTAACCGTCCTAATGGATTAGTGATCTATGTTCAAACATGTTGGGTCCATAATAGATTCAGGTTTTGGGTTTTGATCTGAATTAGCATATTTAATCCTTATATTATTTTAATTTTATCAAAAATCAAAATAATTTATTTATTCAATTTTACATAAATTTTAATATATTAATTAATATTATTTCACATCCTAAATAATTTTTAGAATCCGGGACTTGAGATTAAAAGTGATTGCAAATTGATCACAGCTTTAAAAAATTCACAATTTGGGCTAATGAGGTTGTAAAGTTGCTATAATTTTGGTCAGTCTTTCACAAACTCACAATTTTCATTAGATTTTTTGGGTAAAAGATGTGAATTTTGATAATTTTTTGGTTAATTTAGTTTATTTATATATTTTAAAGGATTATTACGTTATTTTATTTTTATCATTTTTTAAAATTTTTACAAAAATTTAAAATTAAGTTTCTCTCCTATTTTCTCTGCATTAAGACTTTAAAATTTAAAAATATAAATATAAATATAAATATTTCAAGATTATAATTTAAAAACCTATAAAATTAATAAAAAAAACAATCTTACAATATATTAGTAAAATTTTATGTTTTAATTTGGATAAAATTATAGAGTTTTTGCAACCTCACATACCCAAATTGAAGTTTTTAAAAATTTAAGACCAATTTGCAAGTCATATTTTACACTAGTGATTCCCTATCTCTTAGGACATCACCGGGCGAACACTCCTCACTTTCATTGGCTACGGGCATCACATGCCCATCTAGTTCATTTTTGAATAGAATCGTACTGTGGGAGGTCAACTCTGAATTCTTATTCTCACATCCCGTGATCCCAATGTAAAGGTATTATCCACTTTATCTCTAGAAAAACTGTGTGACTTGAACACATCCAAAGAGATCACCCATCCCAGTGTCACTCCAGTTCAAGCACGCTAAACTACGGAGTTTTTCATCATCAACTTCACAATTTTGGTCCAAAAAACACCTCTACAATTTGAGATCACGTTATCTACTTACAGCTCAAGATCTCCCTTCCTTTTCGATGTGAGATGATTCATTGTTGTGCCCCTCTTACAACCCATTATTCGGCCTAGAAGTCTGCCAGAAGCCGCACATTATATTAGTGATTCCCCTTCTCTTGGGACATCACCCGGCGAACACTCTCCGCCCTCGTCAATCACGGGCGTCACATTTGCAGTGTAAATATGAACTTTAATTTAGGAATTTACTTCTTTACTAATTTAGTTACATTCTGTATTTGCATATAATAATATAGAATATGTGTAGTTTGTTATATGCTTATATTCATGCAATAAGTAATAGATTTAATTTTTAATTAAAATATGCGTAGATTTTAAAATAAAATTAGTTTTTTATAAAATAAAAATAATAAAAAATCGTTTTGATATGAAAGAATTTAAATAATTTGATTAATTTCTTTTTTTTTAAATGAACATTATGAACTCATTGGTGTTAAAAAAAAGGAGGGTATTGGATTTAGAGGTGCAAATCTAGAAAGAGGGCATCCTTTTTCATTAATCTAAACTTAATTTAAAAGCTTATCAAAAAAAGAAAACTTAATTTAATAGGTGATTACGAAAGTAGAACAAGCAATTAAAAAGGAAAGAATTGTCTGATACCTAAGGCCATGTTTGGCACGAGGATCAAATCAGGACCAAAATGATACTAATTTAAAAAAAATAATAATAATAAATAAATTTTTAATCATTCTACACAAATTTTAATATAAAAAAATATTATTTTACTTCACATAATCAATAATTTTTTATAAAAATATATATTTTATTTCACATCCTAGACTAAAATATTTGAATCGAGTATTTTGGTCTAGAATGTAAAATAAAGTTAATTTTTTTATTAAAAATTATTAAATGTGTGAAGTAAAATAATATTTTTTTTATATTAAAATTTATATAGAATAATTAAAAAATTTATTTATTATTATTATTATTATTATAATTTAAATTAGTATCATCAAACAGAACCTAAGAATTCATATCTTTAATTCAATTAGGTGTTTTCTTTTTAACTTTATTTGATATATTAATAAGCTTTTATTTATTTATTTAAATCTATTTATTGAATTCATCTTTAACATTGGCTTGTACTTTTTTGAACATTTCATTTGAGATATTCCTTGTTTTTTTTTCACATACTCAATTTTTAAAAATCTGTAAAAAATTACATATATATCACTAAATTTTAATTATTTTATATATTTGATACTTATTTTTTTAATATTATATATTAATTATAAAAAATATATAAAAATTATAAGTCATACTATAAAATTATAGCATATATATAACAAAGATTATAGTTTTTTAATAATTTTTATGATTAATATATATTATTAAATATTTAGATATTAAATATATAAAATAACTCGATTTTAGTCGATAAATATCTCTCAAAAATTAAAATTGCTCCCGATTTGATTAAAAATTGACTTAAAATTAGGGATTATTAAACAACTCTAATTGAATTCGACTCAAAGTTAAAATTGTCATTTTTGAGCTGAGCTCTACTCGAAGCCATCAATGCTTGGGGTTGGGGATGATGAAATTGAGCAGATTAAAAAGAGAATTCATCATCCAAAACCCCAAGAAAGGAATAATAGCTTACAGCTTCTCCCATGGCCATGCTGTTATAATTCCCTACAAAAGAAGTCGAAAGAAGAGAGAAAAAAAATTAAAAGAAAAGGTTAAAGTTGCTTGGTCTGCAACCTTCTTTTCCTCTTCTATCCATAAAACCCATGATTTCAGAACAGAGGAGAGAAAGCAAATTCTTTTGTAAAATAAACATGATTTCAGAGCAATGGCTGTCAGAGCCTATGACCGTGTTATTTTGAAGATGACCGAAGAGCAGGATAAATGGCAGTAGAGAGACAGATGGGCTCCTCGCCGTGGGCTCTGTTTCTGATGAAAACAGAGGAGACTGTAAGTGAAGTGAGGTCCTATGATCAGTCAAGAAGACGAAGGCAGCCACAGCCATGAGCCCAGATACAGACAGCTCTAGAAGCAGTATTTGCTCCCCGGAGTTCGAGAGAAATGGCCTCTAGATGCCGCATTGCAATCTCTGTTGGGCTTCTCTTTCTTTCAGCCGTCTCCCCTGCTTTTCCTTTCCTGGAGGCGAACATCACGTTTGGCTCAAGCAAAGAGATTCGGAAGTACAGAAGGATTCAATCCCGTTTAATCTGGCTGAACAAGCCATCCTTGAGGACATTTCAGGCATGCTCTATAGTTTATATCACAACCCATTTCTTCCCCTGTTTTGCTTCCTCTGTTTTCGTTGGTGATTTTGGAGATTTCTTGCTTGCAGAGTCCTGATGGAGATATCATAGACTGTGTGCCATCTCATCTCCAGCCAGCTTTTGATCACCCACTTCTCAAAGGACAGACGCCATTGGTAGCCAAATTTCTTCATCGAACTCATAACCTACTGGAGATTTACATAAAATCTATCTGAATTTAAGATGCTGTTCATGCGAAGGATCCGCCGGAGAGGCCAAGAGGCCACTGGAGGACTGATTTCGCGGAGGAGGAGAGCTTCCAGTTATGGAGAATAACAGGGGAATTCTGCCCAGAAGAAACTATTCCCATTCGAAGAACGAGAGAAGAAGACATCTTGAGAGCCAACTCCGTTCAGAGATTCGGAAGGAAGACTGCTCACAGATTCAGGCGCGATTCAGAGAGCGGCGGCCATGAGGTTAGGGGTATTACAAATATCCAAACTTGGAACTCGCTTGATTTTTGACGCTATTTAAAATTAATTCTTTAAATCAAAATTATCAAACCATAAGTTAAGGCTCTCTGAACAAAATGGTATTAATTTAAATAATAATAATAATAATAAATAAAATTTTTAAATTATTTTTTCATAAATTTTAATATAAAAAATATTATTTTATTTCATATTTTTAATAATTTTCAATAAAATTATTAATTTTATTTCACATCTTATACTAAAGTACTTAATACAATATTATTTTACAAAATTACTATTTTTGATACTTGCGTCAAACAAAACTTTAAGATATCTTTCAAAATTAATTTTTAATTGATTTTAAATCGACTCTGAATCACTGTTTATTTAAAATACAATTTGAACTTATTCGAAATTATGTATATAATAAAGATAATTTTAATACATATATATATATATATATATATATATATATATATATATTCTATTACATAGTGGTCTAATAGAAAATAGAGAATATTAAATTTATTTTCCAAAAACTAAGGATAAAAAATCCCTATGGATGAAAGATATGTTTATATTTTATTAGTATATATAATAACTCTGGTTGAATCTTGATCAGAGTCAAGCTAATTCATTTGAACCATGTCTCATTTTAATTTCGAACTAATTTTGAGACTAAACGGGTCACTGGGAATTAAATTTTTTCAAATTTTAGCCAATTTAAAATTTAATCTAGCTTAATTATAATTAATATTTTTCTACAAAAATATCTATTATATATATATATATATTAAATATATTAGAATATAGTATCATAGATTCATTTTCTCTTCTATACAAGTTATTATTAGGTATATTTATATACTTAAAATTTCACAATTATATTATGAAAAAATATAATTGTCTATATTTATACGCATATCAAATCGATTTAAAGTTGAATTGATTTTTTTTTTTAGGTGATGAAAAATCGAGTTGATTTTGAATGGAACAAAATACCAACAAATTTCGAGCGATTTTTAATTTTCGGATAAAATCCCTTAATGTATCTCTCATGATCTATCATTTTAATGAAAACTATATATGATATATGGTTAATTTACAGCATGCCGTTGGTTATGTTTCTGGGGATCAGTATTTTGGAGCTAAAGGTAGCCTGAACGTTTGGGCTCCCAATGTTAAAAGCTCATCAGAGTTCAGCTTATCACAGATTTGGGTCATCTCTGGGTCATTTGGGGAAGATCTCAACACTATTGAAGCAGGTTGGCAGGTTAGAATCAGTCAAATATGTTGCTAGTTTTTTGGGATAATTACATCTAGGTCCTTGAGTTTAATGCTTAATAACGTGCAGGTTCACATTTTTAAAATTATAACATCAAAGTTTTTGAGTTTTAATAAATATCAAATGGGTTCTTCTTTTAATTTTTTATTATTAAAATTTTTAAAATTACCAAAATACCCTTCAGCCTCACTCTCTCCTTCGGATCGCCGCGCACAGGCGACGCCGCACGACCGCCTCTCCCTCTTTTCCTGATCCCCGCGCAAGGGTAACGACTGCGCGACCGGCCGGTCGCACAAGCCGCACAGCCACCGGACCCGCCGACAGCCGCGCGGCGTGTCCGAGTGCTACGATCGGGAGGAGAGAGAGGCGACCCCTCTCTCTCCTCCCTATCCCCTCGCACAGGTGACGGCTGCGCGACCCTCCAACGACCGCGCGGGGGCCGCGCGGCCGCCAGTGGGTCGCACGGATCCTATAGCCGCGGTGTCACCCGTGCGTGGGGATCTGGAGGAGAGGGAGAGGCACCTCTCTCTCCTCCCGATCCCGGTGCACGGGCGACGGCCGCATGACCCGCCGACGGCCTCGCGGCATAGCCCGTGCGGGGCGATCCGGAGGAGAGAGAGGCGGGGAGAAGAGAGAGTTTGAGGGGTATTTTGGTAATTTTAGAAAAAATTAATAATAAAAAATTGAAAAAACAACCCATTTGATAATTTATTAAAACTCAGGGACCCCAATGTTATAATTTTAAAAACGTGAACCTGCGCGTTATTAAGTGTTAAACTCAAAGACCTGGATATAATTATCCCTTTTTTTAATGAAGTTAATGCGTTATGGTTAACCCGCTAAAACATATTTTTCAGGTTAGCCCACAGCTATATGGAGATAACTCACCGAGGTTCTTCACCTATTGGACGGTAAATATCATCTAGTTGAATCGATATCCAATTTAATCAAAATTCATAAATAAATCAACTAAGTCGATAAATTACAGTAGATTTTAGGCATCAAATTGAAAGTTTAATTGCGTTTAGATGTTATGATGACCTATGGACGAAGAGAATGGGAAAGTGATGACCAAGGGACGTCAACTCCCCATCCTCTTTAACTGAGAGGTTCTCACAAGCTCATTTACTTTAACTTGGTCTGTCCTCGAACTACATCGCATTATGAGAGATTTATATTGATATAATTTGTAATTAGAATCAATAAACTCAACAAGCAACTTGAAGAAAAAAAATTTAATGAGCTCGAATCAAATTCTTTTCAAAATTAAAATTTAACTTCGAGTTGCCTCCAGCCAGCCTTACCAAACATTCATTAGTACTAGACCTGGGCACGAGCCCGGGGACCCGCCCGACCTGTTCCAAAATTCTTTTAACCCTCCCTAGCCCAGCCCAATCATTTTCATGATCGGGATTGGGCATGATCACCGGTGCCCCGGCCCGGCACCTAAAAGCTACAAAATTCTTTTACTTGTTATAGAGAAGAGCTTACCATTCAGGTCAACTCGGCCCCAACCCAGCTCGACACCAAATAATAATTTTTTAATTTGTTATGAAGAAGAGCTTACCATCCGGGTAGACCGGACCAGGCCCGGCCCGAATCCGATAAATGCCCAGGTCTAATTAGTACTTGGCTATAAGGGTAGCAAAACGAGTCGGCGGGTCAAGTTAGGGTTCGAACCGAATCTAATCCGATCGATTAGCCTCAACTCGAACTTGAATAATTTATTAAATCAGTCAAAATTTATGACTCGAATCAGAACGGATTAATAAATGGAGTCAGGTTGGCGGGTCGATCCGATCTATTTATAAAATATTTTTTTAATAAATGTTCAACTCGAACCTGACCATTTTAATAAACTGGTCAAAATTCATAATTCATACCCAAATTTTTTTGATCAGATTCACGAGTTGAGTCATATATTGCGGCTACGAGCATTTTGATGAACACCACATAAGCTTAATGAAATTTTGGAGTTGAAATTAATTTATTTGTCGAATCGGCCAAAAAAGTTTTTGTTGACCCACTAATTTACCCTTTTGTAGAATATAATAATGAGATATTGGTATTGATTTTTTTTTTACATATATTATTACAGACGGATGCATATCAGGCCACAGGGTGCTACAATCTACTGTGCTCAGGCTTCGTCCAGACTAACAATAGGATAGCAATTGGAGCGGCGATCCGGCCCACGTCAGCATACGCCGGCGGCCAATACGACATAAGCGTCTTAATTTGGAAGGTAATGTCCATTTTGGTAATTAAGCATTAGTATAAAATTAAAATATTTTAGAAATAAAAAATTCCATGAATATGTCAGCTTTTTCTCATGTTGAGTGTTTATTGTGTGGATAAATAATAGGTTTTGGATGATAAAAATATAAATAATTATCTTTATTTTATATTTGATATATTTTTATGATTTCGAATTACAGATGGATGAACCTAATAGGCCTGGTTGATTCAAATGAAAAAAATCATGATCTTAAAATTTTCTATTATTTTTATATATATGTCATTACAAAATTTTATATTTACACAATTCATTTAAAATTTTTTTATGTGCATATTCACTACTTTATAGCTCGATTGTTATTTACATATATGTTAATATTTATTACATACTAAAATATTTTTATAAGAGATCTACGTGTTATCAGGAAAATCTTAATGTTTATACAAAATGATAACCTATATATTTAATCTACTTTTTGTCAATAATATATATGTATATATATATATATAATTTTTGAATAGCATATTTGTAAATCAAAAAAATTTTGTTTATTAATATAAAATTTTGAATGACATAAATATAAATAAAAAAAATTTGAGGTGATCTATACGTAAATAAGGGTGATGCAAACATTTAACTCTTTAAGTGATTTTTAAAATACTTGCCATATAAATCTTGTTATATTACACTATATATTGCTCGATTTTATAAAAAAATCATCTAATAATACATATTTTTTGTTATAAACCATAATGTAAAATTTTTAAAAAAAATGCATTTAAAATAATATAGAATTTGTGTAGTATAAAATTTAATATTAGTTTTTAAATTAAAATTTTAATTATAAATATTTTTATAAATCATTATTTTAAGTAAAATTATAACTACTTTAAGCTAATATTTTAATTAATTATAATATTATTAATATAATCATATTATTAATTTCTTATAATATATATTATTCTAAAATAAGTTTACATAATATATAACATAATTTTAATTACTAATTTTTATTTATTAGTTGAAATTTCAATGATTATAATAGAATTTGTTTAATTGGTAACTAATAAAATTTATATTTACTTTTTTCTTGTAATTTCAAATTATTGTTCATTATGTTTTATAATTACTTTATTTTCTTACCTAAAAGTTATTAAAATATTTTTTTTAAATAACATTAATATTTTTAAAAAAATAATTTTGAAGTCGCTCGGAGATTGGGCCATAAGTTGCCGCTTCCCAGGCGACTTTATTGATATAGAAGTCTCTATCACAGAAGTCGCCAGTTGTTTGGGCGACTTCTGTTTAACGGAAAAAGGCTTACGGCATTAGAAATACGCTCACTTCGTTAATTTTTTTAATATTATTTAATTAATTAATTAGATTTATTTTTAAAAAATCATCATTTTTTTTGGATGAAAAATACTGATTCCAAATTAACGGTGCTAATTTTGTGTTCTTCTACAGGATCCGAACCATGGGAACTGGTGGCTAGAGCTCGGCGCCGGCGAACTGGTGGGCTATTGGCCATCGCTCCTGTTCAGCCACTTGGCAGATCACGCGAGCATGTTGCAGTTCGGCGGCGAGGTGGTGAACACGGAGCCCTCCGGCTTCCACACCTCGACGGAGATGGGCAGCGGCCACTTCGCCGGCGAGGGCTTCGGCAGAGCCTCCTATTTCAGGAATCTGCAGCTCGTCGACTGGGATAACAGCCTCGTCCCCGTCGCCGGACTCCGGCTGCTCGCCGACCGCCCCGGCTGTTACGATATACAGGGAGGGGTGAACGGCGTTTGGGGTAACTACTTCTACTACGGGGGGCCTGGAAGGAACACGAGGTGCCCCTGAAAGAAAGAGAAGAGAGAGAATATGAAATATTTTTCTCTTTCTTTTTTTTTTTAATTTTATTTTATTTGTATTTTTTTTTTCATCTTGATTTGGTTTTTGATTATCTAGATTCATTAAACTTTTATTTTTTTTTAATATTTTTATATTTTTATAATTCCTTTTAGAAAACAAGTCTATGCATATTCTGTGTAAGTTAAATGGTGAACATGCATATATTTGTGTTGGTCAATTATAAGTTCTTGTATTACATAGATTTTTATATGATGCATAAATTTCATTCCGAATTTGCAAATTAATATTTCTAATTAAATTTTGTTACAAACTGAGTGATTGAATTGTATTGAATCTTGCTCGTTATGCATTTTTTTTATAATATTAATAAGGAGAGATATTATTTATCCGGCCCCCAACCCGCAAAAAAGAAAATAAGAGTTTGGTGCAAGCCATTACATAGATTCTAAAAGAAAAAAATAAAAGGCCCATGTCCTAAAGTTTAAAAGGCCCATGGCCCAACAATCAAATACAGGTTAGCATTTATTAAGAGTAGGCCAAGTTTAAAACAGCCCATCTAGAAATGATCTCTTGGACCCAAAAATCTCATGGCCCAGCACAGAATTCAGCCCATTTCATGAAAGCCCAACCTAAGAACATTCCTTCAAGGCCCAGCAGCTTGATCTTAAGTGTAAAGGCCCAGTCTAAAAATTGAGGCCCATAAGCAATGACAGCCCATTCAAAAGATTTTCGAAAATGTTTCTCTCCAACTCTTTTGAAAAGATTCTTTTCCTTTCCTTATTGTGAGTCTATAACAAAAGGAAAAAAAAGATAATCTTTTAGAATATTAATAAATAATAAAAGCATATTAAAAATAAGAAATTAATATAAAAACTTTTAGAACTTCAAAAAAATCATTCTTTTAATTACTTTTAACGAAATTCCTTAATAGATATTATTCTTTTTCCTAAAAATTTGCCATATAAAATTAGTGAATTTCTAAACCGCATCAAGCAAGCTCCATAAAGTATAATTAATGGCCATAATAAATATTAATAAATTTTTATAATAATTCAAAATATAAATGATTACAATAGAAGAAAAAATTGACCCTTTAATACCAAAAATAGAATCCATCTATTAAATTTCAACTAATACTCAACCTCCCTCCCACGTTTTTTTTCTTATTCGTTATGTATGATCAAAGTTTCTTATCAAAATACAACAAAAAAAAATCGATTATAAGTGAAAATTTTTTTAGCCTATTGAGATGGCAATTGTTAGGGCATCAAGAATTTCAAATTCGAATATATACCATTGCCATTTTTAAATTGGATAAAAAAATTATAGTATTTTTTTGGTAAATAAAAGTTTTTCGGAGAATTCATTTTTGCAGATTTGAAGGCAGTTTAAAGGGGGCATTTGTTTATAATAAATTTCGTGATTTTGCATGTGTTTTTAGTACTAATACTTAGCTTGGATTAAAATTATGCACCTCTTCGTTTCATGTAACGGATAGCTATTTAATCGCAAAATTTTATGTCTCTTTGCATTACATTATTTTTTCCTAATGAAATTTTATGCTTGCTTCTACGAGAGATGGTCCTATTTTGGAATGAACCTCATGAAAATGCACTGTGTGTGCGTGTTCTTTTAGCACTTAATATTTTTTTCAATCAATCCACATATGTCATACAGCTGGGTCCGGGCACACGTGGCGCCGTTTGATTGGGCGTCCGAACGGTGCGCGCGGCGCACCCAATAATTTTTCCAATCTTTGGTGCTTAGATTTTAGTTTATTTCGATTATGTAAAATTGACAAATAATTTTGCTTTTAACAAGTTTCAAAGATAAAAGATTAAATATCCAAGAGTGAAGCTTCTAGCTTTCTTATTTCATATGATCCTGTTTGGCAGCTACACAATAATAGAAAAGAGAGTAAATGGCCCATTGGCCCCTCAGGTTCAAATAGCATTTCAAATTAGTCTGGTCTTTTTGAAATCTTTGATTTGAGCCTTCGAATTTGTAAATGCAATATCATTTAATTTCAATTAAGATATTAATATTAAATTTTTATCATTTTATTGTAAAATTATTCTTGATCGTTAACCTTTTAGTTTTTTAGTATGTAAATTGAATTATTAATATTTTTTTGATTTTAAATTTGTAGAGTGAAAAAATAAGAGACGATAGAGAGAAATTAAATTATAATTTATGTTAAATTTTTAAAGAAAATATGAGAATAGAAGAGTATAATAGTCCTTTAGAATGTGATTGTTTGAACTAATAAAAATAATAATAATTTAGTAGTTGTTTATCAAAAAATAAGTACTAAAAATGTAAGATTCTGAAAAGATAAATTTTAGTGTTCCGTTCAAATACAATGAAACAATAATAGATCGCCAAATATCAATTTTCAATTAAAATACATAAATATAGCAAACATTAGGTGTGTAATCAGAGTATCATGTTAAAAAATCATCATATAGATTAGATTAAAGTCAAATTGAATACATTCTCTTCAAATACAATAAAAACTAACTGAATACACACACAATTGCTTTTATTTAGTACAAATAACTTATTATGCAATGAATCGTACTTTAAATGCTTGTACTTCACTTTAATTCAACTTAATGTAATGAATAGCTGCAAAAACAACACAATTCAAATCAAATTCATTGATATGTCATAAATCAGATCATAAAAGATTCTATTCTCTTACATTTGATCGATATACTGACAAATAAATATGTAATTATAGGTATTACATTAAAACGCAATCAAAGGCCCCTAATAGATCGCAAAATATTAATTTTCAATTAAAATACATCGATATAGCAAACATTAGGTGTGTAATAAGAGTATTATGTTAAAAAACCTTCATATAGACAAGACTAAAGTCAAATTGCATATAATCTCTTCAAATACAACAAAAACTAATTGAATACACACACAATTGCTTTTATTTAGTAAAAATAACTTACTATGCAATGAATCGTACTTTAAATGCTTGAATCAACTTTAATTAATCGTAATGTAATGAATAGCTGCAAAAACAACACAATTCAACTCAAATTCATTGATATGTCATAAATCAGACCATAAAAGAATCTATTCTCTTACATTTGATCGATATATTGACAAATAAATGTGTAATTATAGGTATTACATTAAAACGCAATCAAATGCCCCTAATAAATCACCAAATATTAATTTTTGATTAAAATACATTGATATAGCAAACATTAGGTGTGTAATGAGAGTATTATGTTAAAAACCTT
>KZ451923.1:394638-412408 GCA_002786265.1 Apostasia shenzhenica
AATTTTTTTTTAATCTCCATGGCATTCCAAAAATTAGATGAAACAATTCAAAGAAGTAAATTCCCACTAAAAGAATGTTGTGAGGATGTCAAGGATGGACCCATCATAAAAACCCACCTCGAACCCTATCCAAAATTTTGGATTTGGAACAAAACATTCAACCAATGCTTTGAAAAATCATGACACAAAAACATTATGGACATAGTATGTTTGAGTCATCTAGAAATTAATGCCCACCAAAATATATATAATTGATCAGTTAAAACTCTATCTTTTCATCCAGAGATGATTTTAAAGATGATCAGATTTAGTGGCACGATGTAACACTTGCTTTTTCATTATTTCCCTTATAGAGTTGTGCTCATGGAACATAACAGTATGCATAACACCATAAATCATGTTTCCAAACACAATCAAGCTGGGTAAGATAGTTGAACCTAGCACTTAAGTTCTAGGTCGAGTATAAGTTCTGGTTAAGACCTAAATAGAACCCATGAACCCAAATTCCCTTTGTGGTGAGTCGACGTAGAACTTAAGACAAGTAATGTCAAACCGCTGAAATCTGAAATAATTAGGCAACAATGAAAACCAAGAAAAGTTGAACCATAAATTAGGATAATAATGAAAACAAATAAGTCACTCGAGTACACAAAGTACAAAGACCAAATGAAGTATAGCCAAAGAGAGTTTTCTAACCAAGCAATGAAATGTCTCAGCTCCAAAAGAAAATCAGAAACCCAGACATCATTCAATCACAATTCCAACTCCTAAGTCAATGAAAAATGCCATAATTTTACCTTCATGCATGTTAAGAAAAAGTAACAGTCAATAAGAAAATTCTAATCTAATGTGCGAGAAAATAACATAAAATGATGCAAAGATGGCATGAGAAGGTTTCAACCTAACGTAAGTATTACAATTGCTATTAAAAACATAAATGTTTCATTTGCAAAACGTTAAGCTAATAGGTCTATTTTATTATTCAGACACTCAAAGACTTCAACACTAAAATCAGCTCACTCAGTATCATAATATTTTTTTGAAAGGTTAGTATAATAATGTTTTAGAAACAGTGCAAAACAGGTATTGAAGAGGAAGAGCCATCAATACACATTCACAAGTATGACAACGATGAAAGCAAAAAATTCATAGCAGTGGTTAAGATTTAAAAACCACTAGATGGTGTTCCAAAAATTAGTATGCCAAAAGAAAGAATACGTTTCGAGTAGACCTCAAGAATAGAAATAACAGTGTGCCCACTAGTTGGGCTATATGCCATTTGGACCACACGAGCACCTATGTCAATTGAAGAAATCTTGCTCCCAGAAAGCGCATCAAACTCTGTGATTCAGTAATTAACCAAAATTAGTGGGCAATTAAATTGAAGTCATGGATAATACAGCATAGATAACGATCAAAGCAACATGTTGCTATTAAAATTATATTCCTTAAAAACAAAACTTACTGCAACGTCACCTAAGTACATAATGTACATGTTAGTGCATAATAATGACATCACTTCTATGTGCATAAAATATAAGAAAGGGATAGGGTAACTCTTGAAACAGGATATAAAAATGTCAACCTATATTAACAGACACATGAAAAGCACCAGATAAATGGGCATACAAGAATGTACAACACAACTACAATAATACAATACATACATAAACCTATTGGTATGACTAAAATTCAAAAGAATCGGATAACATCATATAATTTTTTTATCAGCATTTACAATAGCGCAACTGTTTTAATTTTTACAAAAAAGTACGTGCATCCAAAACACAGTCCAAGTGTTTATTAGAATTTATGATAATAAAAAATAAAATTTATGATAATAACTCAAGATTTTATCCTAGAATATTTTATTCAGAAGTTGTTGATGCCCTAACCACCCCCATCAACCAAATTAAACAAAAGGAACTAAAGATTGTCCGGTATATCCCCCTTATTGCATCTCAGAGGAAAAAATAATGCAACACTACAATCAATCCATACTACACATAAAGTGCAATGCAAAGTGGATCCTACATTATTCTGACACGCATGCCAGCAAATTGCAATACTAAAAAATATCACAAAATGCCACTTGAAACCTGCAAGTACAAGGTTGTTACAAATCAAAAAAAAAAGAAAGTTCACCAGATCGATGAATGTAGCTTGGACATGCAGTTGATTTTTTTTACCCTCATATAGCGCAAAAATGATAGTTCAAGATCCAACACAACTAACCGGAACAAACTCCCACCCCTTGACAATTCTAGAACCATGATTTGATTGCCTTTCACTTTCATGTATGATGTAGAAATCGTTCCAAGTATTATACTAGCTCATCCCAAAACTAGAGAGAGCATAGAACAACCTGATCTAGACCTTTAGATTCATTCTAAAGAAATAAAAAATATAGTTCCAAAGTAGATGGAATCAGTTATAATAAAAGTTACATAATGCTTAAATTAGTAAATTGTTAATATATAGTCACGAAGATCGCATCCATGAATAATATATGCCTTCAGAGTTTAAAATGAGACAAAAAATAGCAACAGAAGATTCTGCAAAAATATTTTATTCTAGGCAACCTATCAATTACACAATACTGTTCAAAAAGCTACGCTAAGAAAAGTAACATCTACCACAAAACTATGTTGCTTCTCCAAATCAATTGAATCTCGTCTACAAACGGGGACTCGTCATTATATTCAACAGGATAATCCCGAACTCATAAAAAAAAATAATCACTCAAGTATCTATGACTGAAACCTAAAATTTCAAGCGAATTGTAGTTCTTGAAGATCTAGGTATGATAGATCGACAAACTACCCGTAGAAACTAAGGGCCTGTTTGATTGACCACTTCAAGTGGTTTTAAGCGGGACGAAACCGATTTAATAAAATTAATTAGCCAAACAATTCTGATTCATCCCATAAATTTGAATCCATTTTAGAAGCGTGAAACGGCTTCAAGGCCAAGAAGCCGAAACCACCGTTTCCGGTGGTTTCAGACTCGCGTCTCTTCTTTTTTTTTCTCAGATTTTCAGAAAAATATATTTAGGGATAAATTTGGTATTTCTCTCAAGGCTAAAATTAAGGGATAATTAAATCTAATAAATTCAAGATTTAAAAAATAATAACAAATTCAAGCTACGTCTCATCCAAACAAAATTTAAGTTTGAAACTGCTTCACTTATCTGAAGCCACTTCAAACTTTGAATCTGATTCTATTTATTTTGAACATGAATCTACTGTCAAACAGGCCCAAGGGTTTCCAGGGAAGTCAGGAAGGAGATTGACGAGATACCGATGATGAAGGTGCCGATAGCAACGGCCACAATGGCTTGATTAGGGTGGAACACGACAGCGTGGGGCTGAAGGGGCTTGAGATCTCGGCCGACGTGCCTCAAGTCAAGATGTTGCAGTGTTGTCCACTCCATCATCTTGGTGCCAGAAATTTCCGATCTCTCAGCTGCCGCTGCCGTCTCCAACGATTACTTCAAGTAGATCTCCGTTCAGGCCTATCGGAGAGTACTTTTAACAGGGATTCAGATAGCGCAAGGGAAAGAACGGCGGAAGAAAACTAGCGATGTACTGCTCTTCTCACCACATTATTGACCTCTCTATCTGAGTCACGGCTGACAAACGACGAAGCGAGTTTACCTCACGCTTCTAATTTCTCGAGTTTGACGTGAGTTTAATTTAAATTAATTAAAATTCATTTAATTTTAAATAAATTTTTAAGTTAAATCAAGCATATTTAATTTTAAGAATAATTACTTGTATATCTTATTAAATATTTTATTTTATATATTATAAATCAATATTTAATATATTATATCCTAGTAACATACAGTATATAAAAATTATTTTCATATTATAATTGTAATACATCCATGTAATATTTTTAATAATTTATATTATGATATAAAATAATATGCAAAATATAATTTATCAAATATGAATATGTAATATATAAAATGACAAAATTATTGTAACATTAGGCCCTGTTTGGTTAGAGGTCATTGTGGTCATGACTGGCCAAAATAGGTTCCAACGATTTTATTAAAAAAAATTATTTTTTATCATCAATATATAAATTTTAATATAAAAATTTAATTTGTATTATATTCTACACAATTTTTTAACAAATTATATTTAATTTATTTTTATTATAATTTTTAATAAAATAGTTGGAGGTCATTTTGGCCATGACTTTGATGTCTAACCAAATAGAACCTTAGATAATTATTTCTTGATTTTAAGCTATCTTATATTTAAATATTTATTTTACATATAATATAATATATATATATATATATATAATTATTTTAATAAAATTTATATATATTATGTATGCATTTAAATATAAATCTCTTCGATACATATATATATATATCTTATATAATATATTTATGTATATAAAATATTTTAAAATATTTTTTGAAAGTCTACACATAAGTCATTATATGAATATTGAGTTAATTATAATTTAGATTGATTTTATTTTAAGTAATTAAGTTGAATTTGTACCAAATAAAATATAAGTGATTTTTCAATTTTGAGTATTTTTCTCACCATTACCTGATCCAAATTTGAGAATTTGTTTTTTAAACATTCAGGGTGTGTTTGTTTGTAAGGTTAAATTTAAGAAGGTTAAAATTAAATTTGGATGGAGATATTTTTTTATTGAAAGTTGTGAATGATGTGAAATAAAGTTAGTTATTATGTTGGGATATGTGAGGGATGTGATATAAAGTTAGTTATTATGTTGGAATATGTGAGGGATGTGATATAAGTTAGTTATTATTTTAGTAATATGTGTAGGATGTGAAATAAATTTAATTTTTAATATTAAATTTTATGTGTGATGTGATATGCCTGGTTAAAATTAAACCAGGTCAATTTTAAACTCCTAAACAAACGGGGCCTTATAGGTTACTCAAATGTTAGTATATTATTTTATCAAAAAAAATTCAGTATATTATATTTCACACAATCCTTTCACAAAATTTAATTATAAGATAAATTATTTTAGCTTTATAAAGAAAGTGTGTATAGTACATGTTATGGGAAAAAGCTACTCTATCATTCAGTTATAACACTTGAACAAGTTTGACTCAATCTCTAAGTAGGGTTACTCGAACAGTACTTTCAAATAGGCCTGAGTCACCCGTTTGAATTAAAGTCGAACAGTCGATCAACATGAGCCTAGTTGAACAACAGAGCCGAACTGATAACTAGCTAGTAAGCTTTTGTTTTATAATAACCTCACCCTATGATGTGATTGTTTTTTAGGAATAAAAGAGGGTGTCTGCTATTAATATTTAGGATGCTAGGTAGCATGGGCAAATCCTGCCACTATTGCGCCACATAGCTACTGCCTTATTAATGAAGGCTACCTTACTGGCCTACTCTTATCTACTATCTTCTTCACTATAAATAACTTCATTTATGGTAAAAAAAAATTAAAATCATCAGAAAAAGAACCCTAGCTAACTACTGTTTACTTGTTGTTCGTTCAAAATTCTCAAGCTCTATTCAACCAATCCTTTCCAGCTAAGTTTTTTCGTAAGGCAAACAGCAGCTAACCCCAACTTTTATCCAAACCTATTAAGGAGGACCCTAAAGAGAAGCAACCCTTTCTCCTTCTTCATTCTAAGTTTGTCATTTTCTTTATTATTATTTTTTGATCCAATCAATTTTATTCCTAATTGCTTATTTATAATTTTCACCCAAATAGTATAGTATGCTATAATTTGTATGGCATTTATGTAAAAATTTTATTTTATTGAGAAATTAAGAATTTTCTTTTTTTGGGTGGTAGAGAAATTATGAACTTTCGCCATTAGGTTAATGAAAAATAATATATTGATCAATAACTATTTAAATTTATTTAAATTCTTTCATTAATAATTATATTCAAGAAATTTACACAGTATTTGTTAAAGTTAAACCAAAAATAGCTATCTCCTTTTAGACGATTCATATGACACAATTGATAACTATACTCTTCAAGATTATGTATTCAAATATAACTCATAAAATTATGGGATAATTTCACTTAGGTCCCTGAGGTTTTACTCGACTTACCATGTAGGTCGATAATTTTGAAAACATGCCAAACAAGTCCCAAAAACTTACTGTATAGGTCATTGTGGTCTTTAATATTTATTATTTATAAAAAACTTACAATAAAATCTAATTAAATATTTTTCATTAAATTAAAATTTTAATTAAAAAATCATAATTTTTTTTAATGTGAAATTACAATTGTACCTCTAGTCCTCGCTACGATCAGTGGTGCATGGTGGCCGGCATCCGCTTGCACGTGGCTGCGTGAACCGCCGTCAACACCCAGTGCGCGGGTCACTGTAGCACGTGGCCTGGTGCGAGGACGCCCACGTGGGTTGTCGCAGCCTCGTGCGCGGACTCCCGCGCACAGGGCACCGGCGCACGCGCCACCTGCACTCGGACACCTTTGCGCGGAAGCCAACGGTCGCACGCTGCCGGCCACCTGCGCGCGGACGTCGACGCGGTGGGCAACCGGATATCGGAGATATGGAAGGGTAACAAGTTGAGTAAAGCTCAAGGACCTAAATGAAATTATCCTTAAAATTATATATATAATGCATTTTTTCAACTTTAAACAAAAGACGAGCAGTTTAGCACAATCTCTACTAATTGGTGTGCTATACTTATTAGTCAGGCACCACATCATATACTCTAGTTTTATCATAATGAAATTAACATATTACAATAGAGTCAGGTGCTATAGACACGATAAACTACTAATCTTTTAGGTATTCTATCACCTATCTAGACTATTGGATCAGTTATTTACTTAGCGCAGATGTCACTTATAGCTCAGGCAGTTGTTGAGTCGCATCTGCCCGATAGTGTGATACGCCAGTTCGATTATCAGCAGCATTTCCCTCTGGAGGTAGTATATCCGAACTTCAGGAGGATTGAGGCTCGAGGACACGCACCGATAGATTGGTTTACTGAGCACTCCTTGTACAAGTGTTTATGGAGAAGATATTTAGACTTTGTTCAGCAGCCTCAGATAGTTAACTAGAATGATGCTAATGCATTGAAATTATATATAGATTGGTACAGATCTTGGGCATGTCTTTCACTTGTATTCACTAAAGTTGAGGCACCTACTTCATATTTTCCTTAAGCTCCAGTTGTCAGAGGATTTCTGAGCTTCGTAGTTTTTATTATATATTTAAATTTTATTATAGTAATTATTTTTACAATTTTTTTTCATGTCAGGATGAAATCACACACTGCATATTTACTGTTCGATGCTGAGAGATGTACAGAGGGTAGCAACCCAAGCATATGGATGGAATCTCGGGATCAACTATTATCGTTATGTGATTAGTTTTGTTCACAATATCACTTCCCTCAAGTTGCTAGGCGTACTCGTGCTTCAACTGAGACCTACACTTCACAGAAGCATAAGCTGTTCATTTTAGGAGAACTTGTCGGGCATTCACCTTCTCATATTATGATTCATATATCATAGTACAACCCAAGTGATTCGAGTGCTTATTACCATTATAGTCTTCATCAGACACAGTTTGATATTAGTCATTCGGCTTGCCGATCAACCAAGATCAGGGACAAGAGGACTCCATCTATAATGATGATGATGGCGCACATGCACATGCACTCCACCGGCAACGACGTCAAGCCTTGGATCCATACACTCCTAGGAATGACGCGATATCGACAAAGATGATATATATATTTTATATAGTATACTATTATAATATTTTTAATTATATTAAATATAAGCTAAGAAATTTTCTGTGATGCATCGTTGTATGTATTTCTTCTATTTCATTTATATTTAGTATTTTTCATCGAGTTTTATTATGTTTTTGAAGTATGTCTAGATATAAGCGTCGATGCTTAAGCTAAAAGAAGCAAGTGGATACAACAAATGCAGAAAAATAATTTAAAAATAGCATGATAAAATATGGACAAAAACAGAAGACATATATTTAAGTTTTTTGTATAATGATGTCACGTTCTGAGATTTTCAGCCTATCAAGAAATCATGTAATACAAAATTTATAATTGAAGAATAAGATAAAATACGTATTCATTTTATTTCTAAATTTGAAAGTAATATTTTCATGAAAAAAATCACAACTTCATTATGAATACTTATCATATACTAAATTATTAAAAAAAATTATAATATTTTTTAAATAATATTTCATTTAAAAAAAATGCAGAAATCGTCTTTGTCTCGGGCAACTTCTAATAAGTAGAAGTCGCCCATGCCTAAGGTGATTTCTGTTAAATAGAAGTTGAGAGCCCGCTTGGCGACTTCTGCTTAATGACAACTAATTAACAACATAAAAATATACTCTTTTTATTAATTTTTTTAATATAAAAATTTATTAATTAATTAACTAAACATGCTTAAATTTAAAAAATCATCCAAAAATCATCCAGGGCCGCCAGCGGTCCATCAATCCCATTCAGTTGCTCTGATCTCAATTTAAATTAAACTTAACTTATTTATTATTAATTTAAGTTCACATTATGCTAAAATTAATCATACTTTCAATTAATTTTTCATCTTTCAATCCAAATCTTAAATATAAATATCTTATTTAAATTAAAAATAAAAAAAATAATATACGGACAACAAAACTTAAATAAAATCATAAAACAAATTCTACTGAAATCATCCATTATTAAAAAAAATTAATATACTCAAACAAATTACATATATAAATATTTATAAATATTTTTTTTACTTTTTAAATTGATTTGATTTCAAACTAGATCAAGCCGGTTTTAATTTTATCTAAAATTCTATTCAATTTTCATTCAATTTTATATTTTCAAGCCAAGTGAATAGATCACCACAAAACCCCAGGTTTCCCACTGAGGTTAAAGCATGATGATCTGACCTATTAAACTCCAAACAAAATTCCAGCATCATGCATTGAATCCAAAAAGGAGAATGATGATCCGAGTTAATATGAACTCACACAACCAAACTCAAATCAAGCTCACGTCTGTCTAACTAGATACAACCCAAATAAAACGCAACCATTTCGGTCGATATTTCTTCTTTTTATAGTAGAAATCAAATATTCTCAAAGAATTACAAGAACAAAGAGCAAACGTGGATAGGATTTACACAGAGAGATGAACACAAGTATTGCTGCACATTCAAGGGCTCCAGCTAAAAAGCTTGTGAGCAGAGATTATAGAGCTAACACCAAACGCCAAGAAAGCTAGAAAAGATATCGCAACTGAGCCATTCATCATGTCTGTGAAGTCATCCCTCCCAAACATGGACGTCCAGACATCATTGCGGGTTGCCGCAGAAGACGATGCCGACATCAGAAGGTAGGCCAGTATCTGAAAAAAAAAAAAAAAAAGATCACTCTTAATGGAGGCAGATAAGATTGGATTAATATTATTTAACTAAACAAATAAATTTATAGATAGTATAAATATTTTGATAACAAGAACCCTTTTAGTTTGATATTTGGTTCAATTCAATCTCAACCATCGGCTATGACATATCTAATCTGGTTGATGTTTCAACTTTTATATTGTCAAGCTTAATTTATATCTGAGAGTGATTGATTTCTGTAAAATAAAGCAAACAATGACCCATGATTTTCAACTTTCGGCCTAATATTCTTTGCAAAAGAGTATGCGCTAGAAAATAAAGTTTAATTTCCTTATAAAATTTTCGGATTTAACCTTTTGAAGTTTAGAATTTTATGTTTTCACTCTTTTTGAGTGCCCTCTGCATGGTAAGATGCATAAAGGAATCTAAGTTATATCATAACTGTAAGCATTTAGCTAAATTTTATGACGGTGTTATATCATGTTATTTTAAAAAAATGAATATTTAATTTGATGATATATTTACAATAAAATGACAACTAAATATAACGGTGGAAGATGAGATAAAAAGGACATTTATTTCGATATCATCTTGATATCATGTCATATTATCTAGATTTCATTCAATTAATTATTCTTTACAATGTTATCTAAACATGTAATTAAGCCCAACAATGAAAATATTTTGATAACATAATATAACATCAAGATAAAATAGAACTAAAGGCCCCCAAATTGATGTTCTATTACCTTCTTTTGATTATGATGCATTGAACTAAACAAACAATAGTTTAGAAATCAAATATACAAATATTTATATCTAAAAAATATAAATATCGAGAAAACATTTAAAAAAATGCCTGCCCCGTAACTAACATTTTTTCATGACTGGATATACTTATAACTAGATATTCACTTGATTACAAAATGATAATAAATCTAATCATAATATATATATATATATATATATATATATAACAAAAGGTACTGCCACAGTGCAATGAAGATGATCAAAAAATTCTAACACCTCTGGACAAAAGCTATGATCTAAGCATTGTCCACTGGCCAGTGGCCAATGAGGGTCATAGAACATTTTGGGCTCATTCTTTTGGACGCAAAAGAATTTTTCTATAACAAAATATATACGCTACAGTTATATGTTAGTGTTACATTTCATTAGAAAAAAGACAATTGTTTATGAGTGCCTGAAGTTTGGAGATCAGCACATTTTGGTTGATATTTCTTGAATTATTTCACTTAGATTCTGTGATATAATATATTAAACATATGTCATTCCAATCATTTGCCATTTAGTTGATAGTCAAATTATAATAACACCCACATGTTTTCTAAAATTATATTTGACATAAAAAATGAAAAATAACAAACCCCGCTTGGTGTTTTTTTATTTTTATTTTTTCATTCTTATAATCAACTTTTTTAGTAATAGAGAGGAATATTAAAAAAAATGGATAATTACCTACATGCCATACAATTTAGTTTTATTTATGCCTTACCCATCCGTTCTTAATTAAATATGCTATGCACACTCAAAACATTACAAAATCTTACATACACACATTTGAGTTAAAACTTAATCAAAATCTATTTGAAAAAAAATATTCTGTTAGTAAATCATTAAAATTATATTTTTACTCTTAATGGTACATATTTTTTCTCTTCCTCAATACCACACTAAAGCGTTGATTTGGCCTAAAATCAATTCACGTCGCGGATGTCTCCTTCCTTTGCCGCCACCTAAGCATTAAGATTTTAAGATTTTCACTCAAAATATATTTAAATATCCTTAAAATAAGTTAAAATGTGTGTGTGTAAGATTTTATAATATTTTGAGTGTGCATAGCGTAATTAACTAAGAATGAATAGGTAAGTCATAAACAAAACTAAATTGTGTGGCATGTAAATAATTATCCCAAGAAAAATTGCATGGAAGGACTTGTGAGTTTAATAAGTTATATTTCAGTTATTCAAGTGTGCTGTTGAAATAATCTAAGTTAGAATATAATGACCATCTAATCTAATCTCAGAAATTTACGTTTGAATTGCAAAACTAGAAATTGTAAAATGGGTGATATACTCGCCTGATCAGCACCGAAGTCAAAATAGTAATTCAACGGACGGCTGATGATGCGTCTCCCATTGATCCTACGATGAACATGCGCGTAAACCTGGAACCCAGAGTACGCGAACGCAATAACATTGATCGATAAACAGAACCTGCAAGAAAAATAAATAAATAAATAAATCAATAAATAAAATCGCTATCAATTTGGGTTAAAGATTTCAAAGCACCGCCCTAAGAAACCAGAATCGGTCCTAGCCGCAAACGAACCGGAATTCAGGGTATCGGTCGAAGGAATCGCCGGCCCAGCCGCTGGTCTTGTCGGCGGCCATCACGGAGAAGGAGACCAAGCAGAGAACAGCCTCAGAAACCCTAAGACCTACCTCAGCTCTCGTCAGCGCTGCCCGTCGCACCACCCCGGAGTCTACGCGCATCCTCTTCCCCAGTCCATCCCCCACCTTCGCAGCTGCTGCCGGAGCTGCTGGCACCGCCATGCGGTTAACCACCGTCGGCGACCCGTCGGGCTGGGAGATCGGGCTGCCGGCTTCCTGGAGCAGCGATCCAAGGTTTGCAACAACGATAGCCCCTTCTCGTCCGGGGGAATTAACCACGTTCTCCTTCTGCTCCGGTGGCGGCTTGGGGGGAGCAGCAGGGACGGCGTTCTCCGTTTCCTGCAGCTGCGATCGGAAAGGTGAATCCGGGAAAGATGGATCTCTCTTCGGAGAGAAAAAAATGCTTTGATCGATAGGGCTCTCCGACCGCTGTGGGGGGGATCCGCGGGGTGAATCAAACGAGTCTTCCTTCTCCTTATCAGCCTTGCTTTCGACCTCCCGATTGGGCGACCGGTGAGGTGAACTCGCCGCCAGTGATTTCCGCAGTGCGTCGCTCGGGGGCGGCAGGATCGATTCCTGCGGTTCCCTCAACAAAGACGCGAGGGGTAAACCCAACGAGTCCGCCGGAGTTCCTTCTCTTCGATTGGGGCTGCTTTTCGGCGGCAGAGGCGAGGCGCCGGGAGAAGACGATGTCCCCACTGTCGGTGCCGGCTGTTGTTTCCGGCGGTCCTTTTCTTCTCGTCGCTGCGACTGGACTGTGGTTCCGCTCATCGTTTGGGTTTCAGTCTTCTCTCTCTTTCTTCCAGCTGTGAATTTTGAAGTGGAGAAAAAGAAGGGTTCGTTTTGGGTCCACCTGAAAGAGATTCGCTGGTGGTTTCTTTTCTTTTTTTCTTTTTCTTTTTTTAATGTTCGCTGGTGCTTATTTTAACTTCGACAGAAAAAGCAAAGCTTTCCGAATTTTAAATAATTCAAGGGTAAATTGCATCTGGCTCCCTAAGTCAGGGATCTAATTTCTCCCTGATCACAGAAGTTCAAAACATGATATTTTGATCCTCTTGGAGGGTTGATAGGTCCTTTAGTTAGCTCGATTAACATGCTTCCTAGTCGATGAAAACATGGGATAAATTGGACATTTTGGGATCCCATCCGGTCCTCTCAATGATGCGATTGAATCTTTCAACTCTTGTTTATGAAGTGATTAGATTTTAATTTTACTCTCACTCTTGCATTTGTCGGAGATTTGCTTAAAAAGAAATATAAGTCATAAAGGAAGAAGAATATCAAACAGGGTGAGAAAAACTCCTCAAAGTCTTCCTAGTTCGATTTTAATGTTCTAAAGGGTTTCCTGAGAGGTCCGCTCAAGTGGCTTCATTGATATTTTTTTTCTAGACCTATGTGATATTTTTGGTGTCAATATTTATTTCTTCTTGTTATTCCAATATTTCATACCTTAGAGGTTCTTATCTCTAGGTTTCTTTCCTTAGATCAACTTATAGGCAGAGGTTCGGGTTTTCGTAATTGGAGTGTGCTTATAGTCAAGGTTTGGTTCCCAAGCTCATGATGCATTGATTTCGAGATTTCTTCTACTTGAGTTGTGCTTGTTTCATGTTTCTAACTTGGCAATTGAAATTTGAGTAATTTCTTTTGCTGCTAACATAATACCCCACTTTAATGCTTGGTTCTAGGATAAGTTTGTGTTTATTATTCGCGAAGTTAATTAGATTTATCTTTATATCAAATCAAAATCATGTATTTAAAAGACATATGATATTTTTACTAATTTTCTCTTAAATTATTTGCACAACAATCTAACAATGAAGCATCAATTTAGAATGGGAAAAAAATGTCAAATTAAGTCAACATGCAATCGAGGATTAGGAGTAAAAATGATCCGAGTTCAAGTCAAGCCAGCACAAGTCAAATTTATCTGATTAATTTATAGATCAATTTCGAGTTTGAGCCAACTCGACTCAACTAGTATTCTATTTTGCTGACTCAATCCTCAGGTGAATTAAAAATATGTTAGAATAATTAAGTAGTTTTCATTAAATTCTAAACATAGGTCAATCATACCTATAGACTTGACTAACACATGTTCTAATCGCTATGTTTTACATTTAATTTATAAAAATAATAAACAATTATACCATAAAAATAAGTTATGTTATATTTATTTTTAAAGAATATTCGAGCTAAGTTTGATTCACATGATACAATCCGATCATGACTCAAAGTCAGCTCAATTACATTATGAGCAGAAAGATGGATCACTGTACAACTCAATAAACTCAGGAGTGATCTTACTCACCTAAGTTTAAATAAAAATTTATTAATTGATAGAGCACAATAAAAAATAAAAAATTTATATAGTCGGCTTTACTTAGTGAGATTAAGGCTTGATTGTTGTTGTTATTGTGCAAATCAATAAACTCGACTCGAGCTAAATATCGATCCAAATATTAAGTGAGAATCGATATTGGAGATAAACTCTCACTTTAAGATCGAAGAAGTGAATAGCCATAGAAATGCATAATTACTGGGCGCAAATGGGCCCCTATCAAAGACCAAGGGGACCCCACTTCAAATTCACAAATCAATTTCAGAAATCTCAATGACAATTTTTTTTTAATAATTTTGATTTTTTTTAGATCTAAAGGCAATGGATATGCATTCCTCAAGGACCAACATGCAATTTCCATAAAATTTAATTTTGAAGAGAAATTATTCATTCCACCACTTAGATTACAAGCATTATTTAATTCACACTTTCATGACTCATAACGGCTCGGTAAATCGGCTACCGCAAGACTCGGATTAAATAAACTCTAATTAAAATGCAATAAATATAATAAAAAAGCACATATAATATAATAAAGAATAAATTGCACCCAAGTTTTAGTTTAATGTTTAATATGATGCAAGTCTACCTTTTCAAAATATAAGCATATGAGGATTTTTATAGAAATTATTAAATGAGTTTTTTTATTTTTAATATTAAAAATAAAAAATTTAAATTATACCTCTTTTTCATCCCCTATCTCCCTCTCTCTCTCTCTCCTCTCTTTCTCTCTCTTTGGCGGTGTTGTCAGCAATGGAGATGGGGGAGGGGCATGCTCACGAGAAATTTTTGTGTGCACCGGTGCACGGTACACCAGCCCAATTAGCATACGACACGTGGATAAAAGTGATGAGACTTGCTGATGTGTAGTATGCTAATTAGGCTTGTGCACCATACACCGGTGCACACAAAAATTTCTCCATGCTCACTCGCAGAGGGGGTTGTCTACTCCCCTCCCCTCTCTCTCCTTGCTTTCTCTCTCTCGTAGGTTAGGCAATCTCTGCTGGCGAAGTGATCAACTGCCTTGTAAGAAAGGGATTGCTTACGTGCATCTCTCGTCAGCCTCCGGTGCCCGCAGGCATGCTCTGCCTCCTACCTTCGCCGCCGCCCACACCACTAGAGAGAGAGAAAGCAGGGAGGGAAGAGAAAGGGAGGAGGATGAGAGAGGGAGAGAAGTATAATTAGAATTTTAAATAATAATAATAATAATAATAATTCAAATGAAATTTTTAAAATCATAAAACTAGATATTAATTTTTTAAAATCATAGACTCGTACAATATTAAATCTTAAACTAAATCCTGGGAATAATTTATCCTATAATAAACTAAAAACAATTAGCCCAATCCGCATAGAATCAAGGCTGTAAACTCACTTGAACTCGACACATTTTCAGTCCCAGTATTTATATGTATATTTTTGTATATTGTATTTGTGTGTCAAATGATATTTTTCCATTTTGGATCAATTTCAAGTCAAATCAATCCCTTCTTCGATCCAAATTCATATACATTGGATCGAGTCATAGTCGATCCAAATCTTCTCGGGTCCAAAATTAGATCGGGTCAAAATTCAGATTTTCAGATTTGATTCATTTATAATAAAAGTTATATTTGAAGTATTTTTTATAATTAAATTTAGAATATTATTAAATTTATTAGAAATAAAATAGGAAAAAATATTATATTTTTTTAATTTACTTGAATATTTTAATATAAAATTAATATTTGTAATATATATTATAAAATATAAATTTATAAAATAAATTATGAATATAGGGGCAATAATATAATAAATTATGAATATATATTGTTTGAACCCTAAAATGAATAATATTTATATCTATCTCCAACAAAAATAAATATGCACTTGTGTTACCTCATGAACTTTACATCTATACGTTGAATAGTATATTAATAATATTTTACACGTCTTATTTGGCACGAAAAATGTGAATATTCATCTTTATGAATGATAAATATAAATCTCAATTATAATAACAATGAGGCAAAAAGTATAATTACATTTAGTTGTAGAACATTTTAGTCACAAATTTTAATTTTTTTAAAAAATAAAAATAATAAATTGTTATTTATTTCTCATACACATATAATATAAAAAATCTACTCTCTGTCTCATTTTACACTATTCTCGATCAATTAATTAATTTAATTTTATGTTATACACAAATTTGAAACAAAATCACAAATTATTCTTTTATAATATTTTTTTTACTCCAATTAAAAATAAATTAAAGATTCACAGTTAGAACATGTTTGTAGTTTAGTTTTAGAATACAATCTTTTAAGTTGTTTGTTTTTTCATATTAATTTAATTTAGATACAATTTATCTTATAAGTCACATCATATATAAATTTAATAATAAATTAACATTATTTTAGATTTTATACAAATTTTAATATTAAAATTAACTATATTTTATATTAAAAATTTACTTTATTTCACATTCTTTTTATAATTTTTAAAATTAAAAGTTAATTTTATTTCACATTTTATATATATATATATATTTTTTTAAAATATTTTTTTAAAAAAACTTTTGCACATAATAAAAATTAAAATATTATAAACAAACAACCTAAGCCAAAAAAAAATGTAGAACTGTTTGAGTAGAGCCGAAGGAAACAAAACATCGGAGAGCTGCAGGCAAAGTAAATGAAAGATGCGAATTTCCCTTCTTTTTAATGAGAAAAAGGTGAAGCAAAGTTTCTTCCTTTGAGTAAGCGTGTTAATATGGATCAAAAATTGAATTGATTTTAGATTGAATCATCGAAATTGAGTCGATCTAAATGAGCCGATTAACAGCCAAAAGTTCAGTTCGGTAATAATTTCGAGCCGATTTTGAGCCGGGATAGGCTCGGCTCGATCCAGCTCGAATTAAAATATATTTTATATTATAATACATATATATAATATATGTATATATTATAGACTGAGCCAATCCTGAGCAATTACCTGGCTCGAGATCGGTTCAAAAAAAATTGAAATTTATTTCATTTTCGAGCTGCTCGAAAATCAATCGAAATCGGCTCGAAGTCGATTAGAATTGACTCGAGCCGGCTACAAGTCGAACTCAATCGAGCTCGAGTCGAATTCGAGTCGATCGAAATGTGATCAATCTGATTTCGAACTGGTATTGATTCGGCTCAAAATCGGATCGGTAACGGCCCTAACTTTGCGTTGCACACACATGGCTTTCAGCCTTCTGAAAAATAATACTTTCAAATATTTGTTAATGTTATCTACTCGAAATAGATTTCTCACGCTGCAATACAGAAGTGTAGAATTAAATACATTTCCAAAAAAATTATAAAATTAAATTGAAAAAGAAAATACAAAAAAATAATGAAAAATCAAATTTAAATAAAAAAAAGTCAAAATTTCAGGACAACCATGACCATTAGGAGAATTTTATTAATGAATTATAAAAGATCACAGCCTAACCCTATTATTAATTTTATATAATGATTTATTTATAAAAGAATATTTGTAATAAAAGAATTTTCCAAAATAGGCATTTATTAAGCCAAAACGGTCAATGGAATATCTATTCAATGGTCTGAAAGATTTCCATACATTGTCAAATTATATATATATATATATATATATA
>KZ451923.1:431728-461561 GCA_002786265.1 Apostasia shenzhenica
TTTGTTTGTGTACGCCTTTTTACCTGCTGTTGTTTTCATTAGTTCAATTTATTTAAAATTATTTTTAATTCTCAATTCACCCCCCCTTTTGGGAAGGCCTAAGGGCCAACATTATTGTACTAACTTTTGTCTTAAGTGTGCTCACAGGTTATTTCTTCGTTAAAGACAAAAAGAATTAAAATCCAAGAGATCAAGAGCTAACTAGGCGGGAAGCCGAACCACTATAAATTCTTGTGTGCTCTATGTACTTTTCTTTATATACTAATTAAACTAATAAACTTCTTTATAAATCAAATTTGAATCTAAGTAAAACTTTATATTTCTTATATAAAATTTTATCATAATACATAAACCTAGAATTACTTGTTTATTATGCTCTGTTGTAATTTATTAATTTTCTGTGCCGAATTCAATTTCTCAAATTGACCTCGTGTTCTGGCTGTGCATTTTGTTCTAATGTTACTGCAGACCTATTTACAAAATCAACCTCTCAGTAGTAAATCAAAATATTTCTTAAACCTATCACTTAGTTTTTCCTTTAAATTTTTTTTATTTCCAATTCACCCCCCCCCCCCCTCTTGGGAATGCTTCGAACCAACAAGTGGTATCAAAGTAGGTTTCATTAATCTTTCGTTAAGTGCTTTTAGGACTAACCGCCCAGAGATGATCCATGACACTTCCCACACATATCCCAGATGATGCGATTTGTGAGGAGCTTTCCGCAAATTGTTCATCTCTATTCAAAGGCCAACACTAAAATTTTTGGAAGAGAAGCATGATTTACTTACAAGAGATTGACATTGAACTATGGGATGTCACAAGGAAGCCCTTTGTGATTCCCATGAAAGAAGACAAGGTCACTCCTAAGAAGTTTGCCAACTTAGAGGTTGAAGAAAAGAAATTGGCACAACTCAATGCCAAAGCACTCAACTATCTTCAATGCGGCTTGTCTCCAAGTGAATTCAATCGCATTTGCAATTTTAATACAGCTCATGAGGTATAGTCCAAACTAGAACTCACCTATGAAAGTACAAATCAAGTTAAAGAATCAAAAACTAACATGTTAATTTATGATTATGAATTATTTGAAATGCACCCGAATGAATTCTATCAAGAATATGTTCACTCGTTTTACTAATATTACTAATGGTCTTATCTCTTTTGAAAATGATTTCACTAATGAAGAACTTGTTAGAAAAGTTTTAAGATAACTTCCTAGGGAATATGATGCTAAGGCAACGGCTATTGTGGAAGCTCGCGATCTTTCTACTCTTGAACTTGATATGTTGTTAGGCTCGCTAAGAACATATGAGCTAGAGATGAAAAGGAAAAAGAAGAAAAACGAGGAAGATAAAAATGCAAGAAAAAAGAAGGTTCTAGCTCTAAGAGCCTCCTCTCCTCCTACAACTAAAAGTGACTTTAATACAAGTGGAGATGATGAAAGAAAGTTTAATGATGAAATTACCTTAATCTCAAGGCGATTTGATACTCTCACGAAGAAGAATAGACATCAATTCTGACGCTACAAAGAAAACCAATAAAGAATAGAGAGAACAAAGAAAGTGCTTCAAAGGCTAAGGAGGATGATGTAATTTGTTACAAGTATAATAAATCTGGACATATAAAGCCAAATTGTCATATCGTTAAGCCAAAAAAGTCAAAGAAGAAGAAAGCTTTTGTAGCTACTTGAAGAGACTCAGATGAAAATTCATCAAGTGATGACAAGGAAGAGGTAGTTAATTTATGTTTGACGGCTGACGTTGATGATGATGAAGATGAATCCACAAATTCGATAAATGAATCTCCTCTCACTTATGATTTCAAGGAAGAAAATTTAATTGATCTTATTCATTAATATGAAAAATTAAAAAATAAGTATTTTTCCTTGAGAAAAACTCATTACTCGTGTGATTCTCTTTGCAAACAATTTAAGAAAAAAATTAATAATCTTACATTGAAGAATGATGACCTTAGCATGATTGTTACTAAAGTTACAAAAGAAAATGAATTGCTCAAAACTAAAAATATCATGTTTGAATCAAGATGCATGCTTAGCGCAAACAATACTTCATGTGTTAAAAATAGAAAGCATGCAGGAAATCATATTCATATATACTCCACCACATGTTATTTGTAATTTTCGTCTAAAACATGGATATGTTGCATATGCATGTAGAATCAGAAAGGTCATGTTAGCATCCAAAAGCTCATCATATATATGAATTCCAAAAAACACTTCTCATATTGATTATCTTGCCATCACTAATCCTATAGAACCCAAACTTGTTTGAGTACCCAAAACCAACACTTAAGATTTTTTTTAGGTATGTCTCTATATTGGGACCAGTGGGGCATGTGGCTCTTAGATAGTGGATGTTCTCGTCACATGACCGGAGATAAATCAAAGTTCATCACGCTAAAACCAAGAAATGAAGTCTTGTAACCTTTGGCGATGATACCAAGAAACGTATCATCGAAATTGATAAAGTTAGTAAAGATTTTACAATTTCCATAGATAAGGTCCTATTAGTTGATGGTCTTGCATACAACTTGCTTAGCATATCTCAACTTTGTGATAATGGTTATGACATTTCGTTTGATGCTTCTCAATGCCTTATGAAATACGATAATGTTGTTATGTTTGCAGGGAATAGATATAATAACATTTATCAAGTTAATCTTGGCTCTATTGTTTGCAATGAAAAATATTTAGCATCTTATATTAATGATTCATGACTATGACATAAAAGATTAAGACATGCCAGCATGTATATTTTACACAAAATCTCTAAATTAGATTTAGTTAAAAGTCTACCTAAAATTGCATTTGATAAAAATAGATTATGTGATGCATGTCAATTAGGAAAATAAATTACGCTCATTTAAATCTAAGAATGTCATCTCTTCATGCAAATCATTTGAATTATTGCATATGGACCTATTTAGGCCCAATATAATTCTTAGTCTTGGGAGTAAGAAATATTGTCTAGTTATTATAGATAATTACTCAAAATTTTCATGAACATTATTTCTTGCTCATAAGCGTGATACGTTTGATTGTTTCAAATCTTTATATAAGCGTATTATGGATGAAAAAAGTTTTAATGCTTTATCCATTCGTAGTGATCATGATGGTGAATTTGAAAATGAACGGTTTGAATCTTTTTATGAAGAACGTAGCATCTCACATATCTTTTTGGCCCCTCGAACACCTCAACAAAATGAGATTGTAGAGAGGAAAAACCGAACTCTTATTGAGATGGCACGATCCATGCTTTATAAGCGTGAACTTCTAAAGTATTTTTGGGCTGAAGTAGTAAATACGACTTACCATGTTGTGAACCGCATTACTGTTCGCAATACTAAGGAAGACCCCTTATGAATTATGGAAGGGTAGAAAATCAAACATCTCTTACCTTCGTGTGTTTGGTTGTAAATGCATTGTGTTAAACAATGGTAAGGATAATTTAGACAAATTTGATCCAAAATCTGATGAAGCTATTTTCATGGGGTATTCTTCAATGAGCAAATCTTATCGTGTGGATAACACGAGAATTATGTTGGTTGTAGAATCCATTCATGTTGAATTTAATGAGTCTAATGCCTACTCTCCAAGAAGAGATGATGATTTTGTTGTAGGTATGGGTCTTGAGAAGCTAAGCTTGAAAGGTGGAGGAACAAAAGCCAAAAAAGAACCTTATCATGATGGTGTACACTCACATGGAAAGGAAGAAAGTGTTGATGAATTGAACTTACGAATGGAATAAAAATATAAGAAAGCTCATCCTCCTGAATTAATCATAGGTGATCCATTATAAGGAGTACGCACTAGAGCTTCCTTCCAAAATGACGTAATTCATTCCGCCTTTATCTCTCAAATTGAGCCAAAATCTTTTGAAGAAGCCAAAAATGATGAGTTCTGGATTTTTACTATGCAAGAAAAATTAGAAAAATTCTCTAGGAATGATGTTTGGGAACGTGTACCACATCCTAAGAATCACTCCATAATCAATGCAAAATGAGTTTTTCGAAATAAACTTGATGATTCCGGTATTATTATTTGTAAAAAAGTGTGTTTGGTTGCCAAAAGATTCACTCAAATCGAAGAAATCGACTTTGAGGAAACCTTTGCACCTGTTGCTCGATTAGAAGCTATTCGCCTTTTGCTTTCATTTACTTGCTACAAAAATTTTCGATTATTTCAAATGGATGTCAAAAGTGCATTTCTTAACGGTTTTATTATCGAAGAGACTTATGTTGAGCAACCACTCGGTTTTATCGATTCTCATTTTCTGGATCATGTGTTTAAGCTCAAAAATGCTCTATACGACCTGAAGCAAGTATCTCGTACTTGGTATAAGAGACTAAGTAAATTGTTTGTAGACAATAGTTTTATCAAGGGACAAGTTGATACAATACTATTTACAAGAAAACATGATAAAAATTTCATAGTAGTACAAATTTATGTTGATAATATTATTTTTAGTGCTACTGATGAATCTTTGTGTGACAAATTTTCCAAGTGTATGTCTAGGAAATTTGAAATGAGCATGATAGAAAAACTTAACTTCTTTCTTGGATTGCAAATCAAACAACTTCTAAATGACATCTTCATTTGTCAAAGTAAATACATAAGAGAACTTCTCAAAAAGTTTAACATGGACAAGTCAAAGCACAATGGAACCCTAATAAGTCAGTCTACAAAGTTAGATAAAGATGAAAAAGGTAAAAAAGTAGATGAAAAGCTTTATCGATGTTTGATTGGAACATTATTTTATTTAACTGCAAGTAGGACATATATTACTTTCAGTGTTTGGATGTGTGCTCATTTTCAATCGTCTCCTAAAGAATCTCACTTAACTGCAGTTAAATGATTTTTAGATATTTAGTTAGCACACACTCACTTGGTCTAGGGTATCCCAAAGGAAATACACCGAATTTGATAGGATACTTCGACGCCGACTTTGATGGTTGCAAAGTTGATTGTAAAAGCACATCGGGCACTTGTCAAATCTTTGGCAATGCACTTGTGTCTTGGTCTAATCGTAAGCAAAACTCTATCGCGCTATCAACGGCCGAAAAGAAGTACGTGGCAGCAGGTACTTGTTGTGCACAACTATTTTGGCTAAAGCATCAATTACTTGACTATGATATTGATTTAGACCACATTCCTATCAAATGCGATAACACTAGCGCTATACGTTTAACTAAAAACCAAATTCAGCACTCACGAACTAAACACATAGAAATTCGATATCATTTTATTCGTAATCATGTTGACAATGGTGATATTTCTTTGGAATATATTTCTACTAGTTTGTAACTTGCTGATATTTTCATCATGTCACTGCATGAGGATAGATTTAACTTTATCATTAGAGAGATTGGTATGCTGGATAGTTCAAATCTATAAAAACTTGCCATGATTAGACTTGCACTGACATTATTATGTTGCTTTAAGATGCATATTTTTTTTTTAAAAAAAATGTTCTCATACTTTCATCAAAACCTTATCATTGCGGGATTTTTCTCATCTTTTCAATTTATTGCTATGCTAACTTTTGATTATGCTGATCCAGTGCTCAAGCTGCTCCAATAAATCCCTCAAAATCTGCCTTTTCCAAAGAAATTCGGCCGATTTGGAAAATCTACCTCAAATTGAAATCAATCTTGGCTGATTTTGAAAATCAGCCAAATCTCTTGGAAATTTGAAAGCCCATCGGGTCTGCGGGACTCATTGACTTAGTCAATGGGCCTAACCCATCGGGCCGGGTCGACCCACACAATTTGAGTTTTGGGCTGACCGTTTTATTTTGGGTCAACAGGTCAACCCGTTAACTCGCGCCGCTCAACCGCGCATGCGCGAATCAGGTCGTGTGCCTGCGCAGTGCCCCTTCACGTGTGGCTGCCGTTTTCAATGACGCTCTCTCTCTCCATCACTTCACATCACCTCTCTTTCTCTCTCTATCCATAGCGTCGCCCCATCTTCCTCTTCTCTATTCTTCGCCTAACCCTAACTCCCTCTCTTAGTCTCTCATCTTCATGGCTCCTTCGAAGAAAAGAGCTGCTCCTTTCCATCTTTTTTTCTCTGAAGCAGAATAGGCCTCTGCAAATGACTCTACAGCCTCAGATTCATAAGACAAGCCACCTCAAGGCACTTGTCCTAGTCGTTGTGGAACCTTCCCCCATCTGCTTCCTCTTGCCTGAGGAGGTTGAAGAACCTAAAGGTCCATCTCCTTCCTCCTCCAAAAAGAAGAAGAAGAAGAAGTCGGTTGCCTCAGCTTCCTTCAAAATGGTGAAGGTGGAAACTCCTCTGGCTAAAGCTAAGCAAAGGCAATCTGCATCTGCAGAGAAGAAGAAGAAGGCCAAAGGTGATCCTCCAGCAAAAAGAACCACCAGGTCAGCCACAACAAAAACTTCAGTGCCTGAACCTCCTCGTGCATAGGCCAGGTAAATCCTCTGTTGCACCTGCTTCTGCGCCTCCCTTCAGCCCCAACAGGAAATAAAGGCTAAGGCTTAGGTTTGGGAAGACTGTCCTTACTAGAAGTAAGCCCAAAGTTTTGGTTCCGCCTCCTATTGTTGAGATCAGTGAAGAGGAGCCTTCTGCTTCATCTCATTCCTCTTCCTCTTCTGATACTCCCTTTTCTGCTTCTGCTCCTCCCTCCTCACCGAAGGTGAAGAGAGACAAACAAAAAAAGCCTGTCTCTCCCGTACCTTCATCTGACTCTTCCGCATCCTACTCTGTTGAATCCTAATCTTCCTCCTCTGCTCCTCCATCCCTCAAGATGAAGGACAAAGAAGAAGGTGGTGGGGACACCACGATCGACCGTCGATTCATTCCCGGCAGAGTTTACCGTCGACGGCCGAGATCTAGCCATGCTACTTCGATCTGGATTGATTGACTATTAGAACAGATTGAGAAAGATGGATGCTGCGGATCGCTGACTCGATGGATTAGAAATCTGCTATTCATTCTGATTGATTGAAGATTCTATTTTGGGATGATTATATTTCTCGCATTTATTTTGTATGAGTTGTTTCTATTTCTGTGATTGTCACTTTAGGCGTGTTATCTGATATTTTCTTGTTTGTGTGAGGAATTTATTATATTATGTATTTTTCCTTATTGAGTCAATTTGTATGGAGGTCTATATAAACACGCCTCCCTGTTATTCTTATTTTTTTAATGCTGAATAAATTTGAGTTGTGTTTTCCCATGAGGATTATTTGATTCTGGAATGAATCGATATCCTGGATAGGGAAGGGCTTGAGCCTTGGATGAGAATCCCTAAACTCCACCCGCTCTAGCTCTTCACTCCGGGTTCGATTCCATTCATCTAGCACCCTCAGCATTCGTCTCGACTCATCCTCATCCACTCTTCTTGCTTGTTTGCGTTCTTAGATCTAGCTCACCGGTTCGATGTGATCACGTCGTCAGGTTTCCACATCACCGGCGATGCGCCTGCGCCGACTCCCGCGCCGACTACGGCGACGCGAGTACACGGCTCCGCTCGCCGACGCCGATCGCGCCCAGTTTGCTGCCCCACGCGCCCCTCAGCGCACGCAGACCGGCCGCCCTGCGCGCATTGACCCGCTGCCCGGCTCGCGCCGACCCGAGCTCACCCCTACGACGCGTACCTGCGACACCCGCGCTTGCCTTTGAGCAACCCTGCTTGCCTGCGACAGTCGGCACGCCCGCTTCGCGTCGGCGCGTTCGCTTCGCCCGCGCGCCAGGCTTGCCCACGCCAGCGCACCAGCGCACCCGCGCGCCCGTTTCTCTTGCTCGAGCGCCGACCTCGTCCTATTTAGGAGAATTACATTTTGGTCCCTGAGTTTTCTGGTTTAGGTACGAATTTCAACAAAACCTTTAATCTGGTAAAATCGAATAATCTGAATTTTTCTACTCGTTTGTGATTTGCTCGAACTTGTCCTGCTTGTGCGACCTTTCATTATTGAGTGATTTTCAATTATTGTTGGTTAAATATTGTGAGATTTCTAATTCTGTTTCCCGTTTCTGACTTGTTGAAAACCGGATTACGCCCTAATCTGAATTGGTAATTTCTCAATTACCTTCGATCTAATTTATTTAAAATTTAAAAGTAATTGGTTTTGCAGGCTTAATTAATTTCTCAGTCATCACAAAATTATTCTCTGATATTCAAGCATTAGTTTGTGAAAATCTGTTTTATAAAATTGCTGATCTCTAAACTGCTTGTCATTCATCCGTCCCGCATCAGAAGGAGTCAGTAAAACCTCCTTCTATCTCCTCTCTTCTGCTGAATGCCAGTACCCGGGATTACTTCAACCTAGTTGAAGAAATTCAATCTCAAATGTGAAGTCTGTCAAGTTGAAAAGGGTTAATGATTTCATCAAAGGAATCATAGAAAGTCAAGGCTGGACTAAATGGTTTGTCTTGCAATGCCCCTGTCTATCCTCTTATTGTTTAGATTTTTTATGCCAACATGAAGATCGATTTTAAAAATAGGACTCTGAAAACTTTTGTTCAAGGAAAGTCTATCACCATCAATGGTGATGATCTTATTATTTTTTTTGTTTCAGTACTCCTGATAATCTTGTCTCCCTCTCTGATCTTAAAGTTGAGTCCAGCTCATTTCCTAATATTGAATCAACTCTCAGCTTTGATCCTTCCTTTAATCCTCCTGGCGTAAAGAGACATTTAGCTGGCAAAGTCAAGAAGTTATCTGCCTGCAGTGATCATGCCAAAACCTTAGGCATAATTCTCTAAGAATGTCTGATCCAAAATTGTGAACACGAATGACTGGACTATGTCCATCAATCTACTGTCTATTATCTGCTGAAAAATAGGGTTCTCAACACTGTTGCACTATCTTTCATGAGCTTGATGGCTGCCGCAATATTCTTAGGAAACTTTCTTCCCATAGGAGTCTGCATTATGGGAATATTATCTACTATTACTTGAGATCCAATTATGGGATTGATTTTTCCTCTAAAATTCCTAATGCTAGGTATTATTCACTCTCTATGGACAGCCTTAAGCTTCGCTAGCCAAAACCCTCTTACTCTTCTCAACCATCCTCATCCAGATCTGATCTAGCATCAATGTTCACTCCTAGATTTGCTCAATTCATTGTGAATGTCTTTCAGGAGCTGAATCATCTCATTCAAGAGCAAAATCTCAAAATTCTATCTCTCCAAGCTCAAATTGAGAGGCTTACACGTGTAACCTCTCAACTTAGTGATCATGTTTGTCATAATGAAACCACTCTTGAAATCCTTGATCTCAAGATTGACTCTATTAAGGGACATCTCTTTTCCAGCAAGAAATGATGTAATAATTGAGGTGGGTATGTTCAATTTCATTATTGTAATGGAAATTTTATATCAGTGGAGAATAATTATTTTGGTTTCTTTCTTATTTGACCATCTTTTTGATGACGCCAAAGGAGGAGAAAGGTATTTAGTGTGCAATTACTAAATTATTCTCTATTTTAGTCATCTTTGTGATTATTATGCGGCTAACATCCTATGATTAGATACATTATTGTTAGCTTTCGCATTAGTAGTTGCTTAAATCATGTAGATCTCATGCTTATCTCATATATTGCTCTGTACTTTGCTGAAATTTTTGTTTTGAGTGAATGCATCAATACAGGGGGAGTATTTCACTCATATGCTCACATTCTTTCAAAATTCACCCCCACTTTATTTAGTATTTGCATTCACTTTTCTAGTGTTTTGCTAAGGGTGACCTATTCATTTGCATATCTTTTTAAGTCACTACATAGCACACTAAAGTAATTGCCATCATCAAAAAGGGGAAGATTATTAAACTGCTATGAAAGAGCCGTGCATAATGTTTGAGAAGCTGTACACGAGGTTCGAAAGATCGTGTACAATGTTTTAGGGTTTGCGCAATCGTGTATGATTTGTGCAGTAACAAAAGATCGTGCACAATGGTTGAAAGGACATTCGCGATGTTGTTTTTTGAAGAGATGCACAATATTTGAGAGGCCGTATACGATATACTTCTTCGAAGGGTCGTGTACGATATTGTTCTTCAAAGGGCCGTGTACGATATTATTCTTCGAAAGGTCGTGTACGATATTGATCTTCGAAGTGTTGATATGATATTGTTCTGCGAAGGGTCGTGTACGATATTGTTCTTCGAAATATCATGCATGTTGAACCCCAATGATTTTGATGGTACCAATTACTTTAATATTATTGTACTAACTTTGGTCTTAAGTGTGCTCACAGATTAATTTCTTCGTTAAAGACAAAATAATTTAAGTCCAAGAGATCAAGAGCTACTACTGTTCTTATATTTTATTTTTCTAGGACACTGATATAAGCATGTGCATATTTGCCAAAGTTTCTACTCGTATTTTTCCGTTTGGTTTTCTAGTTAAGAAAACCGTAGTTCCTTTCATATTCATTTTATTTGGCAGCCCATAATCTATTAGATAATATTTGTATAATATCTAAAATGCTTCATGGGCCATAGTAATCCAATTTGGAGTGCTTTCACACCATTCCCTTGTATTTTTTGTCTTATCTTCTCCATGATGTCTTAGCTTGTGAGCTGGTCGTTTTTTGCTTTGAATTTATTTATGTAGCCTGATATGACATGTATGATGACTATCTCATTAAATATTGAGGTATGATCATTTCTTGTCTTTTTTATTTGACTCACTTCTTGTTGTCTCCCTTGTATTGGCTGATGTTGCATGCTTTTACACAAAATAAGGCTTTTTGTTTCTTTCCAACGGTTCAATCTGCACCTATTATTTCTCCTCTGTGTATTCTTCATCTCTGAAGTCAAGTTTTGCAGCAAACACACTCTCTCCTCTCTAGCACTCATTCGATTTTTATTCTCCTAAGGCCATACTTGCAAAACTTTTGAAGGAGATCTTAAGAAAGGAGATTGTGGTTCTTTTCAAGTGAAAGGAAGCTCATTTTCTTACCGGTTTTTTCTTTCCCAGCTTCTGAAATAAATCTGTATTGCGATTTTCTGCTTCATTTTGCTGTGAACCTTGAGTTTTCAAGCTTTTATGTGTTGTGATTCAATAACTCTTGGTTACAACCTGATATTCTTGATTATTATTGAAGGCTCAGATTGTATCATTCATCTCTAAGCTTCTAAATTAATTTTGCTCACTACTTTCTTTCTTGAGCTGTTTTTCGGATTTATTCGAGTACTCCCTTGGCTAATTTGCATGTGCATAGAGCGTCTCATTATAAAATTTTCTTATACATACTTTATAATTTAAGCTAGCAAGTCTAATAAAACCTATCTTTCCTTTCTCTTTCTCTTTAGTGGAGGTGTGTAGGTTTGCTCAGTTTTGGTTCCTGCAAAAAGCCATAGGGTTGTAGTTGGTTTGTTCGGCTTTGATTCCCATAAAAAGCAGAATTTATAGTGAAATTTTCATTTGAGGTGCGTGAGGAGTGGACTAGGCGGGAAGCCGAACCACTAGAAATTCCTTGTGTGCTCTGTGTGCTTTTCTTTATATACTAATTAAACTAATAAACTTCTCTATAAATCAAATTTCAATATAAGTAAAACTTTATATTTCTTATATAAAATTTTATTATAACACACAAATCTGAAATTACTTGTTCATTCTGCTCTGTTGTAAATTATTAATTTTCTGTACCGAGTTTAATTTCTTAAATTCACCTCGTGTTCTGGCTGCGCATTCTGTTCTATTATTATTGCAGACCTATTTGCAAAATCAACCTCTCAGGATTAAATAAAATATTTCTTAAACTTATTACTTAATTTTTTCTTTAAAATTCTTTTATTCCCAATTCACTCCCCTCTTGGGAAGACTTTGGGCCAATAGTAGGCTACGTAGAGCTACTCTATAGGAGATCATCTACAACAAATCTTTTGAGTATTGCAACAAAAAAAAGCTCTTTGTCGATTTGAAGAAGTAGAAATTCATAATAAATAGCTTTATATTTTTAGGCTATATTATCTCTTTTGAAAACATAATCGTAGATCCAACAAAGGTAAATGTAAATTATTTTTTGTCCAATTCCTTTCATTCATAATATTCAAAATTTCCATAATCTTGCTTCTTTTTATCGCTTTATTATAAATAGCTTCAGCACTCTTATTGAAAAAATCTGTCATGTCCGATCTAGCACGACCATTGATTCTTTATTGTCATCACAATTATAAAAGTAGCTACTTCCTTTTTCAAAAAAAAAAAAAGTAGCTGCCTCAGACTATAAAGGGATTTGTCAACATTTATGGTACAACAACCGTCTTTACTACTGTCTTCACCTAGATTCTTCGAACAATCAAGAAAAGAAGATAAAAACAAGGACATCAAAATGTCATGTGGAAACTGTGAGAACGAAAAACTACAGTGCCAACTAGTGGCGGCTTTGAAGTTGCTTCATTGTGAGAAAAGAGTACAAAGTCAAACAAGCATGTCTAAAGTGAGACTTTTTTTTTTGATTAGCCTAAAGTGAGATTTTAATTAAAGGTTAAAGTAACACATCCCTTTCTTCTGAAGAATCTTTAAATGATCATTGCAAAATTTAAAAACAAAAACAAGGTAGTCTCATTCCCTAATATTCTAATCAAAAATAAATAATCTAACAAAAATGTACCTACACATAACTGAAATCGAATACCAATCAAGCAAAGTTAGCAATGTCTTGCAATAAGAATAAAGAATAGATTACATCAAAAAAACAAGGAATTAAGAATAGATAGAACGCAATAACAGACAAGTTCATTCATCTCTCTCATTGACTTCCTAGATTTGCAGAGTATGTGCATAAATGAAAGATATCAAGATATGAAAGCACACGTAAACAAAATAATCAGCGAAAGTGTCTGTGAAAAACAAACCTCAGCAAATGCACCCAAGTCCCTTCCTTCAAGAACACCCAATCCACGAGCATCCAGAAAACTGTACTCAGGAACTACTCGGCTACAAACAAAGTAAGCAAGCGACAATTTCAGCTAAATAAAACTTAGCCCATTGCTTCTATGACTGCTTGTGGCAAAACATTTGATAAAAATAATTAGCTCATGCGGTTTTAAAATCTGTTTAGTATAGGTTGAATGTACTGAAAACTGCTATTTATCTGCCAAACTGCTAAGTATGTACTCAAAACTATTATGTATAGATTGAAAACTGCCAATTATGTGCTGAAAACTACTAGTTATGGGATGGAAACTGCAATGTATGAGTTGAAATAGATATGTGCTGAAACTTCTTGGTGTGGACTGGAAACTGATAGTTATGAATTTAAAACTATAAATTTGGGTTGAATATGGCTATGTATAAGCTAAAGACTGACATGTATAATGTAATATTCTGTGATCCAGATGAATGGATATTATTTGCTTTAGCTTTTAGAGAACCACATGATTTGATTACTCCTCAGGTAGTCACACATCTCAGTAACACTCCAACTCAGGCACGCTTATCTGCAGAGTTTTTCACCATTTGCGTCATGGCTTTACCCAAAAAATGTGCCTCTATGATTTGGGATTATGTTATTTACTTAAACAGCTAAGGAACTCTTATCCCTTTTCGACGTAGCACGATTCATTTTTGTGTCTCTTTCACTGCTCATTATTCTGCTCAGAAGCTTATGAGAAGCCGCTTTTTACTCCAATGATTCTCTTAGCTTAGAACATCATCCGACGATCACTCTTGCCCTCGACGACCTCACATACGACCTAAAAACTGATAGGTATAGGCTAAAAACTTCTAGATATAAACTAAGAACTATGAATCATGAATATTTCAAAAAAACAAGCCGTGTCCATGTTGGGAAACACTGGGAGATACACAAGAACATGTGAGGACACCGTGTCGGATATGCCACTTCGCGTATCCTAATAAAATAATATTAAAAATTTAAAAGACACTTTTTGGACACATAGGAACATGTCAAAATACCTTAGAATACTTCAGAAATATTATAGGACACTTCTGAGATGCATGACATTTTTGAGATATAGAATACTTGTAGTATACATAGAATAGAATTGAATATATTTAATATTAATGTTAAATTTATTTATTAACATTAAAAAATTTAATAATATTAAACATAAGACTAAAACTTATGGACACATTTACATCTTCTTTATTCTTTTTATTAATATTTAAAAATTTTGACTATTATTAAAATTTTATATTTAATAAAACTAAAATTTAATCTTTTATTATTATTAAAATTTTACTTAATATAAGTCAAAATTCTAACCTAACCATGTTAAATCAAATTTCTTCTTTCCTTAGTACCCTCGAGCCTTATGAAAATGAACTAATCACAAAAAAATTGAAATTCTAGCTTCACTTGTCCCCTCATTCTTAACGCCGAGGGCTCTTACCTCCTCTTATTATCACCATTGCTGTGGTTGTTCTGGTAAGCAAAAATTATATTCTCTTATTTTCTTACTCATTTTGAAAAGTAAATTTTAAATTTACATCCAAATCTCTACAATGCCGACGATGTCTCTTTTCATGTTCTCATCTTGATTCTATGAGATTTTTGTGCTACTCACAAATTATTTATATTTAAAAATTTAAATTTATTTTATGTATTTTTAAATATTAATTGTTAATTTTATTATTTTATTTGGCGTGCTATGTCGTGTTCGTATCCTATATTTTACAAAATCATTGTATCGCTGTATCGCATAGTGTCATGTCTTGTGTCCTCAGTCGTATCCGTGTTTCATAAGCTGAAAACTTGTAAGTATAGCTGAAAACTTGTAAGTATAGCTGAAAGCTCCGTTAACACCACATTAACAATGTTATGTTGCCACGTGCCAAGTCTTTTGTGCAAAAGGCTTGTCGCTTACGCATTGCGCTTGAGTTTGACCTCGAAAAACTGAGATGGCATGCACCCCAAATGCAATTGTTTCAATAAGAAGATTGTCTAAAATCGCAAGAGAATGATAGTGAATCAAAGCCCAAGAAGAAGGCAAGTACCTTGTTAGCACAAGACCATAAAAGCGGACTTCCAACACATCATTAAGGCAGTTAAAGGGAGAACTGCTTCATGAAGGGATAGAAGCCTACCTCTTGCAGGGCAGTTAGTTCTCATCAACAGTGCTCTTACATTTATTTTGATTTATTCTTTATCTCACACTTTAGTTCCTCTCAACATCTTGGAGGAACTTCAAAAGTCAACTCAAAGAGTCCTTTGGAGTTGTGATCTTCATAAAGACTCCTTGCATTATGTAGCTTGGGAGAAAGTAGCATTACCAAAGCAAGAGGGAGGGCTTGGGATCCACAGGTTAGCCGAGTGGAGGAGTGTTCTTGTGGCCAAGCTTGCAGCACAATTTATGAGGAGATTTGGATCAGTTTGGGTGAAATTTTTCATGCTAAATACGATAAGAGGATGAAGCTATTTGAGATCAAAAGAGATGACTCTTCTACTTGGCGGTTAATTTGTCAATCTAATACTATTTGAAAGATTGTCTCAGGAACTAAATGCTCTATACTTGATGATACTTGGGTGAACCCAACACTTCTCTCGAGGTAGCCTACCTTTATAAACTCAATAGAGGATATGCTGACAATGGTAAGCGAGTTTTTCCTAGAGAATAAGAGTTGAGATGTTCATAGCCTTAAAAATCACTTTAGTCTAGAGCTTGTGGATCGCATCACAAGACTTCTTCGTCTCAGTAATAATGAAAATGATGTGTTAGTTTGGAGCAAGACAGACTCTATGAAATCTCCCACTGGCTTGCTTTACAAAGGCCTCGTTTCTTCTCAGCAAAAGATTGGCAATTGGGTGTAAAAAATTAAAACATAGCTAAGATTTATTGTTTTTCTCTAGTGTCTTTGTCATGGAGCAATCCCAACTTGCACCTGGCTGCAAAGTAGAGGCATTGGCCTAGAAGGCGAGTGTCCTTGGGGATGTAATACACAAGAGAGCCTAGTGCATCTAGTTTTTCACTGTAGATTTACAGCAACAATGTTTGCCAAAATCTTTAGATTGCTGAAGAGCAAAGGATGTTGCAGGTTCAGGAGTGGGACAGTACAAGACAACAAAAAAACAGTGTGGATCGTGATGATTCTAACAGCAGGCATGTAATAGCTACAGGGATGGGGCTTGGCCCAATACAGGGAGATTAGTGGCAACTAGTCGGCAGGAGACCAACAGTGATACTCAGAGGCATTTAGGGGATGATCGTTCTCCTAACCCTATGTAGGAGACTGAGGGACAAGCAAGGGACATCCAAGAGCTTTTTAAGACCTCTATGGTGAAGTTTTTACAACAAGCTATAAGGGTCTTAGAAGTGAGAAGGGAAGAGGCGATAAATACTAACAATTTAGTTTGGTTTATTTTGCAGATGGAAGGCCTGGCCTCCAAAAATTCCAATAAAAAATACCTTAAGATATTAATTGCAGCATTATACCATATTTGGAGTGATAGAAATGGGAAGATTCACCATAAGTTTTACTCTCCTCCGATAATTGTTGCCACTCAAGCCCTTACCGTTGCCCTTATAAGTCATCTCAATCCAACACGGTGAATTGGGAATTCACGAGCTACTCTGGCTTGGGTAACCCTCATCTTCTCATTGAGTTCCCCCACCTCGGGGTTGGATTAAGGTGAATTTCGGTGGAACGGTCAAGAATGATGGCACAGCTGAAGCAAAAATAGTTGTTCATGATCAAGATGATTTTCTGTTGGAGGCAAGAAGAATTATGATCCAAACTCAAGCGGCCATAGTGGTTGAGAGAGCTGTAGCATCGAAGGCACTTAGAGCGGCCGAGAGATGGGTCAATCAATCAAGTGGAGTGTGGATTGAGGGCGACTCAACCATAACAATAGCAGACATCATTCAAGCCTACAAGAAAAGAACTCTTGGTTTTTTTTCTTCTTTTGTTCATGTTTTTAACTACTATAGAGATAATAGAGTTACCCACATATATAGAGCTGCCACTAAAGCGGCTGATTTTATTGCATCTCTTGCTTGTTTTAGGAATGTGTTATATAGTTTGCAATATTTTGGATATGTGATAGTCTCACGTTGTGAACAAAATAAAATTATAGATATTTTATAAAGATTTTCTTTATGGATTTATCAATTTGGTATAAGAATTAAGTCCATGGGCCTTTCTAGTGGGCCATAGTGGATTTAATGAATATTTAATGGCCTTTAATGGGCACTTGGGCACTTCGGCCAACTTGGGCTTGACTTGGTAAGTCAGAAATTTATTTTGCTAATTAAAATTTTATTTTGTAATTAGAATTAACAAATTTCAAAATATTATCTTAATGAATAGATGCATTTAAACTAAGAGATGTGTTTCTTAATTAAAGGTCACTTTTAAGTGCTTTTGGCTATTGAATTAATCTTAAAATATCTATAAATATCACATATTTTCTGCAATCTTGTTTGGTTAGAGAGTATTGAAGTTTTGTTGTATCCTGAAAGATAATTGTGTTTATACCGCAAATTTACCTTAAGGAAAGTGCTAATCACGCCTCAAAGCTTTCACTTTTCTTAAGTAACTTACAGAATGTCGCCTAGGGTATGGGAATATTCTATCCGAACGAATTCTGCAACATTCTTATAGGTGATAGATCCTTTTATACTACCTAATATACTTATTTTTGATTGTTAATGCAATTTAGGTCTAAGCTGATTTTCAAAAAAAAATTGCAATGCAATTATTTCTCTCATGCCTCATAGTGCCTCAGCCCCGTAAAAGCTATGCAAAGAATGAGGACCTGCGATCAACTCCATTCACGGAGGCGATGATCTCAGCGGCCTGGTAAGACCTTTGAGTAATAGACGGCCAGATCCAGCAGCTCCCACTGCAAGCCCCCATACGCTGGAGCTCAAGCGCCGTGTGCGCAGTCTGTCGAGCCCCCTTCGACGAGAGGCCGCTGTCGACGGAGGTCTTAGCGACGGGATTGGTGTTGATGACGCCCTGTCCCTCGTAAACCGACTCCCCAGCGCGGACGAGGAAGTAACGGTTGCTGAGGCGGGCAGGAGGCATCTGGAAGAGCCCGCGGGCGGCGGAGGCGGAGGGGCTGCCGAGGTGGAGGAAGAAATAGATGGAGGAAGAGGTCAGACCAGCGAGTACGAGGCGTCGACGCCGGAGCAGACGGCGGGGGATTAACGGCGGGACGAGGAGGAGAAGGGGGCTACTGGCTGCAGAGTCGCTCGATGTCGGATGGGGAAGGAAAGGCGGAAGGGATGAAGATGGAACGGCGAGCATTGGCGTATTTTTTTAATAGAATCGGATTCAAATTTTGTAGCAGTTTTACATAAATAAAACTGTTTTAAATTTAAATTTTATTTAAATAAAAAGTAATTTGAAATTAATTTTGAATTTATTTTAATTTATTTTTATTTAAATGAATAATAATTTAGAAATCACTCCATCTCATAATAAAATGATAAAAATAATAAAAATAATAAATATATATAAATTTCATAATAAAAGTAAATAAAAAAATATTTATTCAAAATTTTATAATTTATTTGAATATTATTAATTTAAAATTCTCACGAAGGTATATATCAAAATTTGAGATATTTAAGGGATATAGTTATAAGTCAAAAAAAAAATTGTCATTATTTTTTAAATTTTAAATTTATCAGATTTAATTATCCCTTAATTTTAATCTTAAAAAAAATACCAAATTTATCCTCAGATATGTTTTTCTAAAAATCTGAGAAAAAAGAAGCGATTGCGAGTCTGAAACCACTTTTTCGATGGTTTCAGCTTCGTGGCTTTGAAGTCGTTTCACGCTTATAAAACGGATTCAAATTTATGAGATGAATCAGAATTATTTGGCTAATTAATTTTATTAAATCGTCTTCGTCCCGCTTGAAACCGCTTGAAGCTGTTAATCAAATAGGCCCGTAGGTACTCCACACTCTTCTACTGAGAAAGTCCTGAGGAGAAAACCGTCGGCTCCAACGCTTCTTCTGGAGACTCTGGGTTCTTTCCGCCATTGATAGATAGATGCACGAGCTGGCTCGGTCTGTTTTGTGATCGACGATAGTTATCTCGTATTGAAAGAAAATTCCACTTTGTTTTGTTTTGTTTTGTTTTTGTTTTTAAGTTCTACACATGTTTTAATTAAAAAAAATAAAATGTAATTTCATTTATTCCCCTGAAATATAACCCCATACTTCACACAAAATTATAAAAATGAAAATACTTCATTTGCATTCTTTTCATACAAAACTTTTTTCATCCAAATTCTTTTTAACAAATTTTATTATATTTAACTACTGAGTTATTATTTTAAAAAATTAAAAATATATTTAATATATTATAAATTTATTTAAGTCCTTATTTGACTCATACTCAAATTGAAGCATAACTATTTTCTTAAAAAATAACATAATTTTACAATTCTCAATACATCAATTAATTTTATTTAATATTCTCACAATTAACTAACATTTTTCTCATCATATATATAATATCTTAAAAAAATTTAAAATTTTTTATAAAAAATAAAAAAGACCATGCGCAATTATTCTGATCTCAATTTATATTTTTTTCTTTATATTTTAAATTATAATAATAAATTTTAATATTTAAATATATTTTAAAAAAAAAATTAAAATAATAATTTAAGAGTCAAATTTAATGAAATCCGTCAAAAAGTACCCACATAAAAAACAATTTAGGCAAGAAATACCCATAAGATATGTTTCTATTTTTATGAATGTACGTAAAATTATAAGTCTACCTCATGAGTTTGGATTGAAATATCCCAAAAATAAAACATCAAATAAAATTTTAATTTTAGATTGCTAGTAAAAATCGAGCAAAAAGCAGTAGAAATTTTTTTTCTTATTATCAACATATCATGATTTACAGCAAAAATAAAAAATAAAAAGTCCATCATCCTATTAATGGATTTATACAAACATGTAATCTTATATGCTTTCAGCAGCAAAAATATCAGAGTTCATAGCAGCAGCTTTAGTCAAAATTCTAATTTTTATTCAAATTTTAATCTCATTAGTGGCATACAAATTCTTTATTTCTATAGCACTCGATCAAATAAAAGTTACGTTTTAAATTAATATTATTAATTAATTGAAATTAAAAGTAAAAAAATAATTTTATTTATATTTTACATAAATTTTAATGTAAAATTTAGTTTTATTTTATATTCTGTGTAATTTTAATATATTTATTAATCCTTTTTCACCTCTTATATAAAATTTGAATAATATTAATTTATGGTTTATGCGTCAATTATAGAAAATTTAAAATTTGTACTTTTTCCTATAAAATTTCAAATATATTTATATTCATAGGTATCTAAAATTTTTATCAGTATCTATTTTTCAAATCTCTATTTTCTAACTACTTATGAGTATCCTAATGTACAGCATCAATATTTTGCGTATGCTGGACAAAACTAATTTATACATTAGCGTTGCTCGTACTGAATAACTTGTCACATATAGACTCAAGAGTCTGTAAAATCTCCTTAAAATTTTTTTCTCAGGTAAAGACAATATTAATGGGCAGCATGAAATAAGGCAGATGCTACACCTCACAGTAAATTAGAATGATTATCTCTAATAATATACAGATCTCTTTGTGTACGTACTAGTTCGATTAGGTCATACTTTCTAATTAAAAACCACTCACAGAAATCATTATTTTTTACTCCATCATAGCAAATATTAATGAAAATTTTTCATTATTAGTATCTATGCCTATAGCAATTAATAAAATACCACGATATTTGTCTAGCAAAAACGCCTCATTTATACTCAATACTAGCCGACAGAATTTTCATCCTTCAATAAATGGACCAAACTCCAGAACAAATATTCGAAACTATTTAAGATATATAGTAACTTAAATTTCAAAATTAATTAATAATATTTTAAAAAAATAAATAAAAAAAAATTAAAATACTTTTTAAAATATTACTGCTTTTGATTTTTCTTTTATAAATTTTTCTTGTTCTTACTTGAAAATTTTGAAAAAATGAGAAGCATGAAGAAAATGAGAATGAGAAATTTATAGAAAATGAGAACTTTTCTTGTTCTTACCCGATGTTGCCCAAGCGACGGGTAACTTCTATTTAACGGCATCAGAGATATGCTCAATTTATTAATTATTTTAATTATATTTAAATTATTAATTAGTTAATTAATGACTAAAATTAAAAAAATCATCGGCGGCCCAGTCTCGATACTTATCCCCTGGTTCTCCGCCCCTCACGCAACAGACCAAGGCAAGGATAAAGCACTGTCTGATAGCCATTGGAGATGGAGGTCATTCTCTCACCCACCATTCCATCTGTCAAAACTCTTTCTCCTTCCTTTTCCTCCACCTCCTCCTCTTGTTCCTTCAATCAAAATTTCTCTCTCAATCTCTCCTCAGCAATCAGGAATACATCTTCCGTCAAGAAGAGAACAACAAGCTCACCAATTTGGAGGAGGAATCGAAGCCAACATCAGAATTCGTTGTCAGTACGGATCTCTGCAACCTCTGAATCCGCTCCATCTTCAATGGAAACCACCGTTGCGAGCTCCAAAATCCCTTCGAAAATGAAGGCATGGGTCTATGAAGAATACGGAGATCCGAGTGTCTTGAGACTGGGCGAGGAAGTATCTGTGCCGGCGGTGAAGGAGGACCAGGTTCTTGTGAAGGTTATTGCTGCGGCGCTCAACCCCATAGATTTCAAGAGGAGGCAGGGGAAGTTCAAGGCCACTGACTCGCCCTTACCTGTGAGTTCAGTTTTTCCTTTCTTTTAGTATTATATTTACACCCAATTCCTGTAACGTTTGTGAAAACAAGAACTTTTGCTTATAGACTGTTCCAGGTTATGACGTGGCTGGTGTAGTTGTGAAGGTGGGCAGCCTAGTGAAGAACCTGAAGGAAGGGGATGAAGTGTATGGGGACATCAATGAGAAGGCTTTGGAGAACCCTAAGCAGTTTGGATCCCTTGCTGAATACACTGCTGTTGAAGAGAAATTGTTGGCCATAAAACCCAAAAATTTGAACTTTGCAGAAGCAGCTGGACTGCCCCTAGCAATTGAGACAGCAAGCGAAGGCCTAGAGAAAGCAGGATTTTCTGCTGGTAAATCTGTTCTTGTACTAGGTGGTGCTGGAGGGGTCGGATCCCTGGTTATTCAGGTGGTCTTCTTTACTTATCTGATATATTTATCAAACGACAAGATCAAGTTTGAACCCCAATGAAACTGGGCTTATAAGTTTTAACTTTTAAGTCTCTGATCACCAACTAGAACGTGTAAGCTTATTTGCTTTGCAATGGACTTTAGTATAGGTACGTTTTTAATGTTATGCTAGAGATAAATGAGGGTAATTGGAATTTGAACTTGAGACTTCCTGACTCTGATATCATGTTAAGTCTTTGGTTACTAATTGATCTAAAAGCTTAAGCTTGTAGGTCAATAATAAGCATACTGGTTTTTACTACATTTTTATTTTTTTAGGTGGCAAAGCATGTCTTTGGTGCATCACGAGTTGCCGCTACTTCCAGCACTGGTAAATTAGAGCTATTGAAGAGCCTGGGAGCAGATTTAGCAGTTGACTACACCAAAGAGAACTTTGAAGATCTCTCAGAGAAGTTTGATGTTGTGTATGATGCTGTTGGTAAGTGAATAATATTTCTTTTTTTATCTCCAACCATGATAGAGACCAAAGCAATCACGCGTGAACTATGATATTTTTTTTATTTTTTGATAGTTATTTTGATGTTATATTATGAATCTAGAGAAAATGATTGTTTAGTTTGATCACATATATAGATAGTTTTTTAAAAAATTATGAAACTGTCACTCAAAAGATAGTATTTAGATATTATGACATTTATATAATATAACATAATATCAAAATTGCATGAAATCAAACTTCCCTTTAAAAAAATATTACATTACTACAAACAATAATCCAACTTAAACTAGATGTCTATCCAGTATGATAATATGATATGTTGTGTAAAGATTAGTGTATGTTTCAATCTAATGGGCCTCGTAATTTTAAAATGGCATCTGAACGCATTTTCCCAACATCTTTTCCGTTCTTTATTGATTTAGGATTTGCTTAAAGGTTATCTCATACACCCCCTTATTTTGGACTCAACGTCAGCACTGAGGTTTATCTCATCATTGTCTAAGTGGTCATGCAGAGTAATTCTACTACCATATGCAATTGCTCAGCTAATTGTAGATATTGTTCGCTTTTTAACATATATATTCAGCATCTCTCTCATCTCTCTCGTGCTTTGCTGATATGTGATTTGCCTAAGATTCATCACAAATACTTTAATCTAAACTTCAATCCACAGGGCAAGCAGAAAAGGCTGTAAATGCAGTGAAAGGTGGTGGGAGCGTGGTGGTGCTTACTGGTCCAGTTTCACCTCCTGGTTTCAGATTTGTGGTGACTTCTGATGGAGCTGCCTTAGCTAAGCTGAACCCTTACCTGGAGAGCGGGAAGATCAAGCCGCTAGTCGATCCGAAGGGTACCTTCGAGTTCTCAAAGCTGGTTGAAGCATTTACTTATCTTGAGACCGGAAGAGCCACCGGTAAAGTTGTAATGTACCCAATTCCATGAATATAAATATTTTATATGTTTGTATATTTTCTGTTATGTGTAAGATTACATTAATCATATATGAAAAAAAAGATTATATTAACCGAAAAATATTATGTGTTATGTGTGATATTTGTCAACTTGTTTGTGAATGCAAGTTATCCCCGCATTTGAAATATAAAGAAGGACAAATTACACTCAGTTTTTTGAATTTACGGCTTAATAATGCATAGGTTTACTTTTCCAAAATTGTAATATTTGGGTCACTGAGTTTTAATATAATTATCAAATAGATTATTTTTTAATTTTTTATAATTATCATTACACTCCCTCCCCATCTCTCTCTGACCCTTGTTGTCTCCCTGCGGTGCTACTGGCGGCGAGAAGACTACGAGCATAAGGGAGGCAGATGTAGACCTCGCGGGCCATGCGAGGCTGCGTGGCAGGCGTAGGACTCGTGCAAGTCACACATAACAATTCTTTGCAATGTATTTGAATAAAGTACTACCTCATAGATATTGATCCATAGTATAACAATATTTTTTAACAGAGCTTTGATAATTTTGCATTTGTTTATTGTTATATCGATGTGTTTCAACTGACATATTTAAAGATTGCTTCGGTACATATCAATGTTATTTAACTGAATATAATTATCCGAGCAATTATATAACTATTGAAAAATATATTGATATATTTTTAATAAAATATACAGTTTTAAATATTGATTCGTTACATATCAATGAATTTTAACAAATCACTAGTAATTATACAATTTTTTTATTACTTTATCGATGAATTTAAGCTAAATACATGCCTTTAAAGACCGATTCGGTACACAAAAAGTTATTTTGATTGAACAATTGCAATTATATAACTATTTAATACTATTTTCATATAATTAGACATGATTCTAGCATTTAGACACCGATTCGATATAAAATATGGTATTTTGACTGAATATTAATAATTATATAAAATTTTTTTTGCATTATCGATATATTTCAACTGAATACATATATTTAGATACTAATTTAATACATATTAAAGTAATTTAATTGAATATCAATAATTATATAACTATTAGATGATATATTGATGTATTTTAACTAAATGCAATTATTTTGAGACTGATTCGTCATATATGTTGATGTATTTTAACGAGACACATGTAACTCTACAATTATTCTTTGGCATATCGATGAATTTAAAAAGATTACATGTATTTAGCAACTGATTCAATATGTTAAGTTTTTTTAACTTAATACTTATAATTATATAATTATTTGATGTTATTTTAATGTATTTGAATAGAATATTAAAATTTAGATGCTAATTCAATACATAAATTATTTTAGATGTTGATTTGATACATATTATTATATTTTATCTGAATAATTACAACTATACAATTATATATTGCTATATCGATAAATACAAGCTGAATACATGAATTTAAAGACTGGTTCACTGCATAACAATGTATTTTAATGAGGCACTAGAAATTCTTCAACTATTATTTGTGATATCGATGAATTTAAGCAAAATTCACAAATTTACAAGCTGATTTGTGGCATATCAAATTATTTTAACATAATACTTATAATTATAATACTATTTGATACTATTTTAATGTATTTGAACAGAATACTATCATATAAATATCGAATCATTATATAACAAAGTGTTTTAATAAAATATTTATAATTTTATAATTATTCATTATTATATAATATATTTTATTTGAATACATGCATTTAGAGATCGATTCAATATATATTAAGAAATTTTATATGAATATCGATAAATATATATTTATTGGATGATATATTGATATATTTTAATAAAACATACATGTTTAGATACAAATTCATAGCATATATATGTTTTTTAACTACTCACTAGCAATTATACAACAATTTATTTGTTATTTATCAAGTTATTTTAAGTTTCACAATTCATATGAATGAATTTAAGTTTAATACATGCTTTTAAAGTTCAGTTTGTTATTAGATACCGATTCGATATATTACAAGGTATTTCGATAAAATACTGATAATTATATAACTATTCTTTATAATATCAACATATTTCAACTGAATAGACATATTTACATGCCAATGAGATACATATCAAGGTATTTTAATTGAATACAAGTAATTATGCAATTATTTGATCTATCAATGCATTTTAACTGAATACACTCTTTTAGAGACTGATTCATTATACGTTAATCTATTTTAACAAGATATTAGCAAGTGCACAACTGTTCATCGCGATATCAATGAATTTAAGTAATTTATATGAATTTTGAAACTGATTTATTACATATCAAGTTGTTTTAACTTAATACTATATAGCTATTTGGTACTATTTCAATATATTTAAACAGAATATTAAAATTTAGATATCGATTCAATATATAATAAGATATTTTAACAGAATATTGATAATTATGCAAACATTCTTTATTATAATGATATATTTCAGTATGATACACGCATTTAGAGACTAATTTGATATTTATCAATATGTTTTAACTGAATACTATCTATTATATATCTATTAAACTACATATCAATATATTTTAATTGAATGTTATCAATTATATATTTATTAAATCATATATTCATATATTTTAACTAAATATAATCGTCTTGAGAATAATTCGTTATATATTAATATATTTTAAATGAGAATTGGTAATTATATGACTTTAATGTTATATCATTAAATTTAATATAAATACAAGTATTTAAAATTCGATTCATTACATATTAAATTTTTTAAACTGAATACTTATAATTATATAACTATTTGATACTATTTCAATCTAATTTCATAAAATACCAGCATTTTGACACTAATTTGATGTATAATAAGCATTTTAAATAGAATACTAAAACTTATTGAAATAGTCTTTGTAATATTAACATATTTCAATAAAATATATGTATTTAGAGACTGATTTGATATGTATCAAACTATTTTTATTGAATATATGTAATTATACAACTAATTAAAAATATATCAATGTATTTTGTTTTAACTAAATACACATATTTAAATATTTATTTATTACATATTAATGTATCTCAACTAAATATTAATAATTATATAATTATTTATTACTATATCGATGAATTAAAATAGATTAGATACATTTAAAGATAAATACATTATACATCAAATAATTTTAACTTAATATTTGCAGTTATTTAACTATTTGATGTAACTTCAATATATTTGAATAGAATACTGACATTTAGATATTGATTTAATACATAATAAAGTATTTTAATGAAATACTAATAATTATATAAATATTCTTTATTAAATTCAAGTACTTTAGTAAAATACAGATATTTTGAATATCATTAATTATATAACTATTTGAAGATATATTATTGTGTTTTGTTTTAACTAAATATACACATTTTAATATTAATTCATTACATATCAATGTATTTATACCAAATAATAGAAATTATATAACAATTTATTGCTAAATTGATGAATTGAAGCAGATATGTATTCAAAAACGAATGTATTACATATCAAGTTAATTCAACGTAATACTTACAATTATATAACTATTTGATGCAATTTCAATATATTTGAATAAAATACTAGCAATTAGGCATCGATTTAATACAAGTCAAGTATTTTAATAGAATACTGATAATTTAATTGAAAATTTATATTTGGCGATCTATTAGGGGCATTTGATTAAGTTTTAATGTAATACCTGTAATTACAGATCTATTTATCAGTATATCGATCAATTTTAAGAGAATAGGCTCTTTTAGGGTCTGATTTGTAACATATCAATGAATTTGAGTTGAATGGTGATGTTTTTGCAGCTATTCATTACATTACGTTGAATTCAATTGATGTACAAGCATTTAAAGTATGATTCATTGCATAATAAGTTATTTCAACTAAATAAAAGTAATTGTGTGTGTATTCAATTAATTTCTGTTGTACTTGAATAGAATATATGCAATTTGACTTTAATCTTGTCTATATGAAGTTTTTTAACATAATACACTTATTAAACATCTAATGTTTGCTATATCGATGTATTTTAATCGAAAAGTCATATTTAGAGATCTATTAGGGGCATTTGATTGTGTTTTAATGTAATACCTTTAATTACACATTTATTTGTCAGTATATCGATCAAATATAAGAGAATAGACTCTTTTATGGTCTGATTTGAGACATATCAATGAATTTGAGTTGAATTGTGATGTTTTTGAAGCTATTTATTACATTACGTTGAATTAAAGTGCAGTACAAGCATTTAAAATACGATTAATTGTATAATGAGTTATTTTTACTAAATAAAAGTAATTGTGTGTATTCAATTAGTTTTTGTTGTATTTGAAGAGAATATATGTAATTTGACTTTAATCTTATCTATATGATGGTTTTTTAACATAATACTCTGATTACACACCTAATGTTTGCTATAATGATAACTTTTAATTGAAAATTGATATTTGGCGATCTATTAGGGGCATTTGATTTCGTTTTAATATAATACCTATAATTACACATCTATTTATCCGTATATCGATCAATTTTAAGAGAATAGGCTCTTTTAGGGTCTGATTTGTGACATATCAACGAATTTGACTTGAATAGTGATGTTTTTGAAGCTATTAATTGCATTTCATTGAATTCAAGTGGTGTACAAGCATTTAAAGTACGATTCATTGCATAATAAGTTATTTCAACTAAATAAAAGCAACTATGTGTGTATTCAATTAATTTTAGTGGTATTTGAAGAGAATATATGCAATTTGACTATAATCTTGTCTATATGAAGGTTTTAAAGTAATACTCTCATTACACACCTAATATTTGCTATATCGATGTATTTTAATCAAAAATTGATATTTGGCGATCTATCAGGGGCATTTGATTGCGTTTTAATGTAATACCTATAATTACATATTTATTTATCAGTATATCGATTAAATGTAAGAGAATAGACTCTTTTATGGTCTGATTTTTGACATATCAATAAATTTATGTTAAATTGTGTTGGTTTTGCAGCTATTCATTACATTACGTTGAATTAAAGTGGAGTACAAGCATTTAAAATACAATTAATTGTATAATGAGTTATTTTTACTAAATAAAAGCAATTGTGTGTATTCAATTAGTTTTTGTTGTATTTGAAGTATGTAATTTGACTTTAATCTTATCTATATGATGATTTTTTAACATAATACTCTGATTACACCTAATGTTTGCTATAATGATGACATTTAATTGAAAATTGATATTTGGCGATCTATTAGGGCATTTGATTTCGTTTTAATGTAATACCTATAATTACACATCTATTTATCCGTATATCAATCAAATGTAAGAGAATAGGCTCTTTTATGGTCTGATTTATGACATAGCAATAAATTTGAGTTGAATAGTGGTGTTTTTGCAGCTATTCATTGCATTTCGTTGAATTCAAGTGGTGTACAAGCATTTAAAATACGATTCATTGCATAATAAGTTATTTCAACTAAATAAAAGCAATTGTGTGTGTATTCAATTAATTTTAGTTGTATTTGAAGAGAATATATGAAATTTGACTTTAATCATGTCTATATGAAGGTTTTTTAACATAATACTCTCATTACACACCTAATATTAGCTATTTCGATGTATTTTAATCAAAAATTGATATTTGACGATATATTAGGGGCATTAGATTTCGTTTTAATGTAATACCTATAATTACACATCTATTTATCCGTATATCGATCAAATATAAGAGAATAAGCTCTTTTATGGTCTGATTTATGACATAATAATGAATTTGAGTTGGTGTTTTTGCAGCTATTCATTGCATTTCGTTGAATTCAAGTGGTGTACAAGCATTTAAAGTACGTTTCATTGCATAATAAGTTATCTCAACTAAATAAAAGCAATTGTGTGTGTATTCAATTAATTTTAGTTGTATTTAAAGAGAATATATGAAATTTAACTTTAATCTTGTCTATATGAAGGTTTTTCGATATAATACTCTGATTACACACCTAATGTTTACTATATTGATGTATTTTAATTGAAAATTGATATTTGGCGATCTATTAGGGGCATTGGATTGCGTTTTATTGTAATACCTATAATTACACAACTTTTTATCAGTATAACGATCAAATGTAAGAGAATAGGCTCTTTTATGGTCTGAATTATGACATAGCAATGAATTTGAGTTGAATTGTGATGTTTTTGCAGCTATTCATTATATTGCGTTGAATTAAAGTGGAGTACAAGCATTTGAAGTA
>KZ451923.1:469942-474942 GCA_002786265.1 Apostasia shenzhenica
TAATCAGAGTATTATGTTAAAAAACCATCTTATAGACAAGTTTAAAGTCAAATTCCATAGATATTCTCTTCAAATACAAAACAAACTTTTTGAATACACACACAACTGCTTTTATTTAGTTAAAATAACTTATTATGCAATGAATCGTACTTTAAAAGCTTGTACTTCATTTCAATTCAACGTAATGCAATGAATAGTTGCAAAAACATCTCTATTTAACTCAAATTCTTTGATATGTCACAAATAAGATCCTAAAAGAGCCACTTCTCTTAAAATTGATCGATATACTGATAAATAGATGTGTAACTATAGGTATTACATTAAAACGCAATCAAATTCCCCTAATAGATCACCAAATATCAATTTTCAAATAAAATACATCAATATAGCAAACATTAGGTGTGTAATTAGAGTATTATGTTAAAAAATCATCATATAGATAAGATTAAAGTCAAATTACTTATATTCTCTTTAAATTCAACAAAAACTATGGAATACACAAACAATTGCTTTTATTTAGTAAAAATAACATATTATGCAATGAATCGTACTTTAAATGCTTGTACTCCACTTTAATTCAACTGTAATGAATAGCTGCAAAAATATCACAATTCAACTCAAATTCATTGCTATGTCATAATTCAGACCATAAAAGATATTATTCTCTTACATTTGATCGATATACTGTTAAATAGATGTATAATTATAGGTATTACATTAAAACGCAATCAAATGCCCCGAATAGATCGCCAAATATCAATTTTCGAATAAAATACATCGATATAGCAAACATTAGGTGTGTAATGAGAGTATTATGTTAAAAATCCTTCATATAGACAAGATTAAAGTCAAATTGTATATATTCTCTACAAATACAACAACAATTAATTGAATACACACACAATTGCTTTTATTTAGTTGAAATAACTTATTATGCAATGAATCATACTTTAAATGCTTGTACACCACTTGAATTCAATGTAATGTAACGAATAGCTGCAAAAACATCACTATTCAACTAAAATTCATTGATAACAAATCAGACCCTAAAAGCGCCTATTTTCTTAAAATTGATCGATATACTGATAAATAGATGTGTAGTTATAGGTATTACATTAAAACTTAATCAAATCCCCCTAATAGATTGCCAAATATCAATTTTCGATTAAAATACATCAATATAGAAAATATTAGGAGTATAATGAGAGTATTATATCAAAAAACCTTTATATAGACAAGATTAAGGTAAACTTGCATATATTCTCTTCAAATACAACAAAAACTAATTGAATACACACACAATTGCTTTTATTTTGTAAAAATAATTTATTATGCATTGAATCGTATTTTAAATGCTTGTACTCCACTTGAATTCAACGTAATGCAATGAATAGCAGCAAAAACATCGCTATTCTACTCAAATTCATTGATATGTCATAAATAACATCCGAAAAGAGCTTATTCTCTTAAAATTAATCGATATACTGACAAATAAATATGTAATTATAATTATTACATTAAAACGCTATCAAATGCCTCTAATTGATAGCCAAATATCAATTTTCGATTGTAATACGTCATTATAGTAAACATTAGGTGTGTAATGACAATATTATGTTAAAAAACCTTTATATAGACAAGATTAAAGTTAAATTGCATATATATTCTTTTAAAATATAGGAAAAACTTATTGAATACACACACAATTGCTTTTATTTAGTTAAAATAACTTATTATGCAATGAATTGTACTTTAAATGCTTGTACTCCACTTTAATTCAACGTAATGTAATGAATAGGTGCAAAAACATCACAATTCAACTCAAAGTCATTGATATGTCATAAATCAGACCATAAAAGAACATATTCTCATACATTTGATCGATATACTGACAAATAAATGTATAATTATATGTATTACATTAAAACACAATCAAATGCCTCTAATAGATCGCCAAATATCAATTTTCGATTAAAATACATCGATATGGCAAACATTAGGTGTATAATGAGAGTATTATGTTAAAAACCCCTTCATATAGATAAGATTAAAGTCAAATTGCATATATTCTCTTCAAATACAACAAAACTTAATTGAATACACACACAATTGCTTTTATTTAGTTGAAATAACTTATTATGCAATGAATCATACTTTAAATACTTGTACACTATTTGAATTCAACGTAATGTTATGAATAGCTGCAAAAAAATCACTATTCAACTCAAATTCATTGATATGTTACAAATCAGACCCTAAAAGAGCATATTCTCTTAAAATTGATCGATATACGGACAAATAGATGTGTAATTATAGGTATTACATTAAAACGCAATCAAATGCACCTAATAGATCGCCAAATATGAATTTTCGATTAAAATACATCAAAATAGCAAATATTAGGTGTGTAACGACTGTATTATGTTAAAAAACCTTCATATAGATATGATTAAAGTCAAGTTGCATATATTCTCTTCAAATACAACAAAAATTAATTAAATACATACACAATTGCTTTTATTTTGTTGAAATAACTTATTATGCAGTGAATCAAACTTTAAATGCTTTTACTCTACTTGAATACAACGTAATATAATTAATACCACTACTCAACTCGAATTCATTGATATGTCATAAATAACACCCTAAAAGAGCCTATTCTTTTAAAATTGATAGATATACTGATAAATAAATATATAATTATAGGTATCACATTAAAACGCTATCAAATGTCTATAATAGATCACCAAATATTAATTTTCTATTACAAAACGTCATTATATCAAAAATTAGGTGCGTAATGAGAGTATTATGTTAAAAAACCTTCATATAGACAAGATTAAAGTCAAATTACATATATATTCTTTTAAAATACAGCAAAAACTTATTGAATACACACACAATTGCTTTTATTTAGTTAAAAATTTATTATACAATGAATTGTATTTTAAATGGTTGTACTCCACTTTAATTCAACATAATGTAATGAATAAGTGCAAAAACATCACAATTCAACTAAATTCATTGATATGTCATAAATCAGACCATAAAAGAGCCTATTCTCTTAAATTTGATCAATAATTGTAGCGCTAAGCAAAGCCAACAACCAGTCAACCATCAAGCCTTAAACCCGTAAGCGCAGCACACGATTCGAAGGTTTCAGCTTGGTTGTCACATGGGTTGCGATGGCACCCCGTCCCGGCCAACGGGAGTCGCAAGTTCTTTCGATGATTTGACAGTGCTAAAAGCACGACATAACCTTGGGTTCTCATTTAGCAAGTAACCCCGACATCCGTCAAAGACAAAAATGAAGCTACAACCGACTCACCGTGACATGAGAACTCCCAAGAACGCAAAGGTCAGTTGCCCGGATGCAACAAGCCCATCCCAGGTATAAAGGCGTATTGCCACTCACGCATCTAAGCATTGCTCAGCCTTAATCCCAACCAAGATGTGCCCAACGCTCCACACCGCCAGAGCAACTCCTCCCGGATTGATCATGGCAGATGGATGCGAATGGGTCATGCCATGGCCAGTCCGTCCAGCCCCTGCGAGGCACGAAGGCTAGAACATTGAGGACGTTCGAGAAATCATTCCGACAACACCATAACGTTCTTCAATCAGCGCACCACACATGCATGGCATAATCTTTGAGACAAGCATATGACTACTGGCAGGATCAACCAGGTAGCACAACCTCAGTGTGACTAGCTATGTATCGAAGCCCCCCACCGTTACGGTCTAAGTGAGGCCGATGCACAGTCGCCGCTCGTAACCAAAATCAAGGGCCTAGCCATAAGACACCGATGGCGGCCATTGGGCTAAGTGCACGGGAACGCACGCACTTGAGACCCGAATCCTTCAATAACTGCAGCACTAAGCAAAGCCAATGACTAGTCAACCATCAAGCCTTAAACCCGTAAGCGCAGCACACGATTCAAAGGTTTCGGCCTGGTTGTCACATGGGTTGCGATGGCACCCCGTCCCACCCAACGGGAGTCGCAAGTGCTTTTGATGATTCGACAGTGCTAAAAGCACGACATAACCTTGGGTTCTCATTTAGCAATCAACCGCGACATCTATTAAAGGCAAAAATGATGCTATAATCGACGCACTGTGACATGAAAACTCCCAAGAATGCAAAGGTCAGTTGCCTGGATGCAACAAGCCCATCCCAAGCATAAAGGTGTATTGCCACTCACGCATCTAAGCATTGCTCAGGCCTAATCCCAACCAAGATGTGACCAACACTCCACACCGCTAGAGCAACTCCTCCCAGATGGATCATGGCAGATGGATCATGGCAGAATGGGTGCCTTGGCCGATCCGGCTAGCCCCTGCAAGGCACGAAGTCTACAACGTTGAGGATGTTCGAGAAATCATTCCGACAACACCATAACGTTCATCAATCGACGCACCACACGTTCAAAGCGCGCTGAAGTTGGGGTGCGGGGAGACCTCTCCTCCCAGAGATCATCCCAACTCCAATCTCTCCATCCGACACTACCGCACTCACCGACAATCCTCGGGACAGTGCATTGCCATTGCAGTAACAGCGCCACAACATTTTTAAAATGTTCTCGAGCGGTTGCATAGAGACTCAAGAGTCTCACAGGAACCACGCATTTGTTCAGGGGTTCCCTCAAATAACCTGCAGAACATCCGACGGGATGCAATCCCGGGGGTTACAGGGGGCCCAAAAAGCTTACGCAGCCTCAATGGCTCCCGGGGAATCCGAACGCCAGCGAGACGACGGAATCCCCACACAACATTCCCAGGAAGGCAACGAGCGTTCCTACGGAAGAACATAACTCAGAGGGATTGAGCACGTCAAGGACGTTCGGCAAGTCGTTCCCACAACACCATAACGTTCCTCAGTCAGCACAGCGCAACGCACTTTCAAAGCGCGCTGCGGTTGGGGGGATGGGAGACCTCTCCTCTCGAAGTTCATCCCAGCACCAATCTCTCATTCCAACGCAAGAGTCTTGCAAGAACATCGC
>KZ451923.1:536449-547454 GCA_002786265.1 Apostasia shenzhenica
AACCCCGAAATCCCCGTAAACCCCATAAACCCTGAAATCCCCGTAAACCCCCTAAACTCTGAAATCCCCGTAAACCCCAAAATCCCCGTAAATCCCGTAAACCCTGTAAACCTCGAAATCCCCATAAACCCCGTAAACCTCATAAATCCCGTAAACCTCGCAAACCCCGTAAACTTCTCAAACCCCGTAAACCCCACAAACCCCGTAAACCTTGTAAACCGTGTAAACCCTGTAAACCCGTCTAAAACGCGTAAACTCCAAAAAATTGATAAACCCCGAAATCCTCGTAAACCTTGAAATCCTCGTAAACCACGTATACCCCATAAATCCCGTAAACTCCGTAGGTGTAAACTCCATATTACCGCGTAAACCGCGCAAACCCCAAAATCCTCGTAAACCCCATTCAAACCGTAAACCCTGTAAACCGCATAAACCGCGTAAACCCCGAAAAACTGCGTAAGGGGACCGTAAACCCAGAAAACCCTGCAAACCCCGAAATCACCGCAAACCCCGTAAACCCCGCAAACCCCGTAAGCCCTGTAAACCCGTCTAAACTGCTTAAACCCCGAAAAATCGGTAAACCCCAAAATTCCTGTAAACCCTGTAAACCCCCGTAAACACTAAAATCCCCGTAAACCCCGTAAACCCCGTAAACCCCGCAAACCCTGTAAACCCCGTAAACTCCATAAACCGCGTAAACCCCGAAATCCCCGTAAACCTCGTAAACCCCGTAAATCCTGTAAACCGCGCAAACCTCGTAAACTGTGCAAACCCTGAAAACCCCGAATAACTTCGCAAACCCTGCAAACCCCGCAAACCCCGCAAACCCCGCAAACCCTGCAAACCCCGCAAAACGCATAAACCCCGTAGAAACCGTAAACCGCGGAAACTGCGTATACCCGGTGAACACCGAAATTCCTGTAAACCCCATAAACCCTGAAATCCCCGTAAAGCCCGTAAACCCCGAAATCCCCGTAAACCCCGAAATCCCCGTAAACCCCGTAAACCCCGAAATCTCCATAAACCCCGTAAACCTCGTAAATCCCGTAAACTGCGCAAACCCTGTAAAACCCGTAAACCCGACAAACCCCGTAAACCCCGCAAACCCCATAAACCTTGTAAACCGTGTAAACCCCGTAAACCCGTCTAAAACGCGTAAACTCCGAAAAACCGATAAACCCCGAAATCCCGTAAACCCTGTAAACCTTGAAATCCCCGTAAACCCCGTAAACCCCATAAATCCCGTAAATCGCGCAAACCTCATAAACCGCGCAAACCCCGAATAACCCCGCAAACCACCTAAACCCCTCAAACCCCGTAAGCCCCGTAAACCCGTCTAAACCACTTAAACCCCGAAAAACCGGTAAACCCCGAAATCCCCGTAAACCCCGTAAATCTCGTAAACCCCGTAAGCCCCGTAAACTCTGTATAACTGCGTAAACCCCAAAATCCCCGCAAACTCCGCAAACCGCACAAACCCCGCAAACCGCGCAAACCCTGCAAACTCCGCTAACCGTGCAAACCCCGCAAACCCTGCAAACCTCGCATACTGCTTAAACCGTGCAAACCCTGTGAACCGCGCAAACCCCGTAAATAGCGCAAAAATTGTAAACCGCGCAAACCCCGTAAACCCAGTAAACCCCGAATCACCCCGCAAACCCCCTAAACACCGCAAACCTTGTAAATCCTGCAAACCGCGTAAACCGCGTAAACTTTGTAAACCACGTAAACCCCGAAAACTCAAAATAACCCCGCAAAACCCGCAAACTCGGAAACCCCGCAAACCCAGGAAACCCCGCAAACCCCGTAAACCCCGCAAACCCCGTAAACTTCGTTAACCGTGTAAACCCTGTAAAATCGTCTAAAATGCGTAAACCCCGTAAACCTATGAAAACCCCACAAACCGTCTAAACCGTGTAAACCTGCGTAAACCCCGTAGACCCGGTAAACCCCGAAAACCACGCAAACCCCCTAAACCCCGCAAACCCCGTAAACCCCTCAAACCCCGTAAACCCTGTAAACAGTGTAAATCTTGCAAACCCGGTAAACCCCGTAAATCTCGTAAATCGTGTAAACCCCGAATAACCCCGCAAACCCCGCAAACCCCGAAATCCCCGCAAACCCCGTAAACCCCGCAAACCTTGTAAGCCCCCGTAAACCCGTCTAAACCGCTTAAACCCCGAAAAACTGGTAAACCCCGAAATCCCCGTGAACCCCGTAAATCTCGAAAACCCCGTAAGCCCCGTAAACTCCGTATAACCGCGTAAACAGCGTAAACCCCAAAATCCCTGCAAACCTTGCAAACCGCGCAAACCTTGCAAACCCCGCAAACCGCGCAAACCCCGCAAACTCCGCAAACCGTGCAAACCCCGCAAACCCTGCAGACCGCGTAAACTGCGTAAACCCTGAAAAACTGCGTAAACCCAAAAACCGGTAAACCCCAAAATCCCCGTAAACCCCATACAAACCGTAAACCCCGTAAATCGCATAAACCGCGTAAACCCCGAAAAACTACGTAAGGGGCCCGTAAACTCAGTAAACCGCGTAAATCGTGTAAACCCTGCAAACCTCGTAAATCCCGCAAACCCCATAAACCCCGCAAACCCTGTAAACCTTGTAAACCGTGTAAACCCCGTAAACCCGTCTAATAAACCCTGAAATCCCCGTAAACCCCGTAAACCCTGAAATCCCCGTAAACCCCGAAATCCCCGTAGACACCGTAAACCCCGTAAACATTGAAATCCCCGTAAACCCCGTAAACCTCGCAAATCCCGTAAACCCGACAAACCCTGTAAACCCCGTAAACCGCAAACCCCGTAAACTGCGTAAACCCCGAAATCCCCGTAATCCCCATAAACCCTGTAAACCCCAAAACCCCCGTAAACCCCGTAAATCCCGTACACCGCGCAAACCTCGTAAACCGCACAAACCCCAAATAACCCCGCAAACCCCGGAAACCCCGCAAACCCCGCAAACCCGCAAACCTTGCAAACCGCGAAAACCCCGTAGAAATCGTAAATCGCGTAAACTGCGTATACCCGGTCAACCCCGAAATCCCTGTAAACCCCATAAACCCTGAAATCCCCGTAAACCCCGAAATCCCCATAAACCCCGTAAACACTGTAAACCCCGAAATCCCCATAAACCCCGTAAATCCCGTAAACCACGCAAACCCTGTAAACCCCACAAACCCCGCAAACCCCGTAAACCTTGTAAACAGTGTAAACCCTGTAAACCCTTCTAAAACGCGTAAACTCCGAAAAACCGATAAACCCTGAAATCCCGTAAACCCTGTAAACTCCAAAATCTCCGTAAACCCCGTAAACCCCGTAAATCCCGTAAACCGCGCAAACCTCGTATACTGCACAAACCCCGAAAACCCCGAATAACTCCGCAAACCTCCTAAACCCCGCAAACCCCGTAAACCCCTCAAACCCCGTAAACCCCGCAAATCCCACAAACCCCGCAAACCTTGCAAACCGTGTAAACCCCGAAAACCCGATAAATCCCGAAATCCTCATAAACCCCATAGAAACCGTAAACCGCGTAAACTGCGTATACCCGGTCAACCCCGAAATCCCCGTAAACCCCGTAAACTCTGAAATCCCCGTAAACCCCAAAATCCCTGTAAACCCCGTAAATCCTGTAAACCCTGAAATCCCCGTAAACCCCGTAAACATCGTAAATCCCGTAAACCTTGCAAACCCCGCAAACCCCGTAAACCCCGCAAACCCTGTACGCAAACCCCGTAAACCTTGTAAACCGTGTAAACCCCGTAAACCCGTCTAAACTGCTTAAACCCCGAAAAATCGGTAAACCCCGAAATCCCCATAAACCCTGTAAATCTCGTAAACCCCGTAAGCCCCGTAAGCCCCGTAAACCCGTCTAACCGCGTAAACTGCGTAAACCTCGAAATCCCCGCAAACCCCGTAAACCTTGTAAACCCGATAAACGCCGTAAACCCCGAAATCCCTGCAAACCGCGCAAACCCTACAAACAGCGTAAACCGCGTAAACACTAAAAAACTGCGTAAACCCAAAAAACCCGGTAAACCACAAAATCCCCGTAAACCCCATACAAACCGTAAACCCCGTAAATCGCATAAACCGCGTAAACCCCGAAAAACTGCGTAAGGGGACTGTAAACCCCGTAAACCGCGTAAACCGCATAAACCCCGCAAACCCTGTAAACCCTGTAAACCACAAACCCCGTAAACCCCGTAAACCGCGTAAACCCCGATATCCTCGTAAACCCCGTAAACCCTGTAAACCCTGAAATCCCCGTAAACCCCGTAAACCCTGTAAATTCCGTAAACCGTGCAAACCTCGTAAACCGCGCAAACCCTGAAAACGCTGAATAACCCCGCAAACCCCGCAAACCTTGCAAACCGCGTAAACCCCGTAGAAACCGTAAACCGCGTAAACTGCGTATACCCGGTCAACCCCGAAATCCCCGTAAACCCCATAAACCCTGAAATCCCCGTAATCGTAAACCCCAAAATCCTCGTAAACCTCGAAATCCCCGTAAACCCCGTAAACCCTGAAATCACCGTAAACCCCGTAAACCCCGTAAACCCCAAAATCCCAGTAAACCCTGTAAACCCCGTAAATCCCGTAAACCGCGCAAACCCCGTAAACCGTGCAAACCCCGTAAACCCCGAAAACCGTGCAAACCCCGCAAACCCCGCAAACCTTGCAAACCACGTAAACCCCGTAGAAACCGTATAAATCCCGTAAACTCCGTAGGTGTAAACTCCATATTACCGCGTAAACCGCGTAAACCCCAAAATCCCCGTAAACCCCATACAAACCGTAAACCCCGCAAACCGCGTAAACCCCGTAAACCCCGCATACCCCACAAATGCCGCAAACCGCGCAAACCCCGCAAACCCCGTAAACCCAGTAAACAGTGTAAACCTCGTAAACCCGCGTAAACCCCGCAAACCCGACAAACCCTGTAAACCCTGTAAACCCCGTAAATCCCGTAAACCGCGCAAACCCCGTAAACCGCGCAAACCCCGTAAACCCCGAAAACCGTGCAAACCCCGCAAACCCCACAAATCGCGCAAATCCTGTAAACCGCGCAAACCCCGTAAACCGTGCAAACCCCGTAAACCCCGAAAACCGTGCAAACCCCGCAAACCCCGCATACTGCTCAAACCGCACAAACCCCTTAAACCGCGCAAACCCCGTAAATCGCGCAAAACGTGTAAATCGCGTAAACCCCATATATCGCGTAAACCCCATAAACCCGGTAAACCTCGTAAATCACGCAAACACCGAATATCCCTGCAAACCCCCTATAACCCCGCAAACCCCATAAACCCCTCAAATCCCGTAAACCCCGCAAACCCCGCAAACCCGGCAAACCTTGCAAATCACGTAAACTCCGTAGAAACCGTAAACCGTGTAAACTGCGTATACCCGGTCAACCCCTAAATCCCCGTAAACCCCATAAACCCCTAAATCCCCATAAACCCCGAAATCCCCGTAAACCCCGAAATCCCCGTAAACCCCGTAAACCCTGTAAACCCCGAAATCCCCATAAACCCTGAAAATCCCGTAAACCTCGTAAATCCTGTAAACCGCGCAAACCCCGTAAACCCCGCAAACCCCGTAAAACCCGCAAACCCCGTAAACCCCGCAAACCAATAAACCTTGTAAACCGTGTAAACCCCGTAAACCCGTCCAAAATGCATAAACTCCGAAAAACCGATAAACCCCGAAATCCTCGTAAACCCTAAAATCCTCGTAAACCCTAAAATCCTCGTAAACCCCGTAAACCCCGTAAACCCCGTAAATCCTGTAAACCCCGTAAACCCCGTCAACTCCGTATTACCGCGTAAACTGCGCAAACCCCAAAATACCCGTAAGCCCCAAACAAACCGTAAACCCCGTAAACAGCATAAACCGCGTAAACCCCGAAAAACTGCGTAAGGGGACCGTAAACCCGAAAAACCTCACAAACCCTGCAAACCCCGCAACTCGCGCAACCCGCGCAACCCCATAAATTGTGATACGGTTTACGAGGCTTACATGGTTTACAGGGTTTACGGGGTTTACGAGGTTTACGGGGTTTACGGTTTACGGGGTTTTCGGGATTTACGCGGTTTACTTTGAAAACCCTGAAAACCCCGAAAACCTCGTACAAATCGTAAACCCCGCAAACCCCGTAAACCCCGCAAACCCTGTAAACCCCGCAAACCCCGTAAACCCCCGTAAACCTCGTAAACCCCGTAAACCTCGTAAACCCCGTAAACCCCGCAAACCCTGTAAATCCATAAACCGCAAACCCCGAAAACTATGTAAACTCGTAAACCGCGTAAACCTTGAAAACCCGGTAAACCCCGAATAACCCCGCAAACTTCGTACGGGATTTACGCGGTTTACGCGGGATTACGGGGTTTACGCGGTTTACGCGGGTTTATGGGGTTTACGCGGTTTACGGGGTTTACGGGATTTTTGAGGTTTATAGGGTTTATGCAGTTTACGCAGTTTACGAGGTTAACGCGGTTTATGCGGTTTACAATTTGTACGGGGTTTATGGGATTTACGGGGATTCCGGGGTTTACTGGGTTTTCGGGGTTTACGCGGGTTAACGAGGTTTACGCAGTTTACGGGTTTTTATGCGGTTTATGGGGTTTACGAGGTTTACGGCTTACGGGGTTTATGCGATTTACGGGGTTTACGGTTTACGTGGTTTACAGTTTACGGGGTTTACAGAGTTTACGAGGTTTACCCTGAAATTCTTGTAAACCTCGTAAACCACAAAAACCCTGTAAATCCCGCAAACCCCGCAAACCCCGCAAACCCTACAAACCCCGCAAACTCGGCAAAGCCCGAAAACCCTGCAAACCCCGAAAACCCCGCAAACCCCTAAAACCCTAAAAACCCTGAAAAACCCACAAACCGTGAAAACCCCTTGAACCCCTGTAAACCCCGTAAACCCCGTAAACCCCGGAAAACCCGGAAAACCCAGAAAACCCCGAAAACACTGAAAACCCCGTAAACCCCGCAACCCCGCAACCCGCGCAATCCGCAAACCCCGCAAACCCTGCAAACCTCGCAAACCGTGTAAACCCCAAAAACCCGATAAATCCCGAAATCCTCATAAACCCCGTAGAAATCGTAAACCGCGTAAACTGCGTAAACTGCGTAAACCCGATAAACCTGATAGACCACGAAATCTCCGTAAACCCCATAAACCTTGACATCCCCGTAAAACCCAAAATCCCCTTAAAACGCGTAAATCCCGTAAACCCCGTAAACCCCGCAAACCCGGTAAAGCCCGAATAATCCCGTAAACCCCGAATAATCCCGTAAACCCCGAATAACCCCGCAAACCCCGTAAACCCGGCAAACCCTGCAAATCCTGTAAACCCCGCAAACCTCGTAAACCCCGCAAACCCCGTAAACCCCGGGGTGCAAACCCTGCAAACCCCGTAAACCCCGCAAACCACGTAAACCCCGTAAACATTGCAAACCCCGTAAACCGCGTAAACCCCAAAAACCCTGAAAATCTGATAAATCTTGAATAACCCCGCAAACCCTGTAAACCTCGCAAACCCCATAAACCCTGCAAACCCTGTAAACCCCGTAAACCACAAACCCCATAAACTATGTAAACCCCGTAAATCGCATAATCCCCAAAAACCTGGTAAACCCTGAATAACCCCGTAAACTATGATACGATTTACGAGGTTTACACAATTTATGCGGGTTTACAGGGTTTATGCGGTTTACGGGGTTTACGGGATTTTCGAGGTTTATAGGGTTTACGCGATTTACGGGTTTTACGAGGTTTACACGGTTTACGGGGTTTACAGTTTGTACGGGGTTTACAGGATTTACGAGGATTTCGGGGTTTTCCGGGTTTTCAGGGTTTACGTGATTTACGCAGGTTTACAGAGTTTACGCAGTTTACGGTGTTTAAACGGTTTACGGTTTGTACGGGGTTTACGAGGTTTACAAGGTTTATAGGGATTTCAGGGTTTACTGGGTTTTCGGGGTTTACACGGGTTTATGCGTTTACGAGTTTTTACGCGGTTTACGAGGTTTATGGTTTACGGGGTTTATGCGGTTTACTGAGTTTAAGGGGTTTACGGGGTTTACAGGGTTTACGCGGTTTACCCTGAATGTCGCGTAAACCTAGTAACTGCATAAATCCCGTAAACCACGCAAATCCCGTAAACCGTTCAAACCCTGAAAACCCCGTAAACTGTGATACGGTTTACGAGATTTACACGATTTACGGGGTTTACGAGGTTTTCGGGGTTTACGGTTTATGGGGTTTTCGGGGTTTACGCGGTTTACTTTGAAAATCCCGAAAACCCCGAAAACCATGTACAAATCATAAACCCCGCAAACCGTTGTGCAAACCCCGTAAAGCCCGCAAACCCTGTAAACCCCGCAAACCCCGTAAACCCCCGTAAACCTCGTAAACCCCGTAAACCCCGCAAACCTCGTAAACCCCATAAACCGCAAACCCCGAAAACTATGTAAACCCCGTAAACCGCGTAAACCTTGAAAACCCAGTAAACCACGAATAACTCCGCAAACTTCGTACGAAATTTACGCGGTTTACGGGGTTTATGCGGTTTACGGGGTTTACGAGATTTTCGAGGTTTATATAAACTGCGTAAACTCCGTAAACTCCGTAAACTCCGTAAACACGTGTAAACTGCGTAATCCCCGAAATCCCCGTAAACCCCGTACAAACCATAAACTCCGTAAACCGCATAAACTACGTAAACTTCGCTATCCCCGTAAACCCTGTAAACCCCGTAAACAGCAAACCCCGCAAACCCCGCAAACCGCGCAAACCGCTCAAACCTGATAAATCCCGAAATCCTCATAAACCCAGTAGAAACCGTAAACCGCGTAAACTGCGTAAACCCGGTAAACCCCGAAATCCCCGTAAACCCCATAAACCCCGAAATCCCCTTAAACCCCGCAAACCCCGAAATCCCCGTAAACCCTGTAATCCCCGTAAACCCCGAAATCCCCGTAAACCCCATAAAACCCGTAAACCCTCTAAACCCCATAAATCCCGTAAACCCCGCAAACCCCGTAAACCCTGCAAACCCCGTAAACTGTGTAAATCATATAAACCGCGTAAATCCCGAAAACCCGGTAAACCCTGAATAACCCCGCAAACTTCGTACGGGGTTTACGCGGTTTACGGGATTTACGCGGTTTACGGGGTTAACGAGATTTTAGGGGTTTATAAGGTTTACGCGGTTTATGGGGTTTACGAGGTTTACACGGTTTACGGGGTTTACTAGGATTTCGGGGTTTACCAGGTTTTCAGGGTTTACGTGGTTTACGCAGGTTTACGGAGTTTACGCGGTTTACGGGGTTTACGGTTTACGAGGTTTACAAGGTTTACGCGGTTAACCCAGAAATTCGCATAAACCTCGTAAACCGCAAAAACCCCGTAAACCACGCAAACCCTATAAATCGTAAATCGTGCAAACCTCGAAAACCCCTTAAATCGTGATACGGTTTACGAGGTTTACACGGTTTACGGGGTTTACAGGATTTACGGTTTACGGGGTTTTCGGGGTTTACGCGGTTTACTTTGAAAACCACGAAAACCCCGAAAACCTCGTACAAATCGTAAACGTCGCAAATCGTGTAAACCCTGCAAACCCTGTAAATCCCGCAAACCCCGTAAACCCCGTAAACCGTGTAAATCCCGTAAACTCGCGTAAACCCTGTAAACCGCAAACCCCGTAAACTCCGTAAACCCCGTAAATTGCATAAACCCTGAAAACACGGTAAACCCTGAATAACCCCGCAAACTTTGTATGAGGTTCACGCGGTTTACGCGGGTTTACGGGGTTTACGCGGGTTTACGGGGTTTACACGGTTTACGGGGTTTACGGGATTTTCAGGGTTTATAGGGTTTACGCGATTTACGGGGTTTACGAGGTTTACGCGGTTTACGGGGTTTACGATTTGTACGGGGTTTATAGGGTTTATGAGGATTTCGGGGTTTTTCGGGTTTTCAGGATTTACGCGGTTTACGCAGGTTAACGGAGTTTACACGGTTTACAGGGTTTACGAGGTTTACGCGGTTTACGGTTTGTACGGGGTTTATGGGGTTTACAGGGTTTACAGGGATTTCGGGATTTACTGGGTTTTCGGGGTTTACACGGGTTTACGCGCTTTACGTGGTTTACGGGTTTTTACGCAGTTTATGGGGTTTACGAGGTTTATGGTTTACGGGGTTTACGCGGTTTACTAGGTTTAAGGGGTTTACGGTTTACGCGGTTTACAGGGTTTACGCGGTTTACCATGAGATTCGCGTAATCCTCGTAAACTGCGTAAATCCCATAAACATCGCAAACCCCGTAAACTGTGCAAACCCTGAAAACCCCGTAAACCCTGTAAACCCCACAAACCTCGTAAACATCGCAAACCCCGTAAACCCCGCAAACACTGCAAACCCCGTAAACCCTGCAAACCACGTAAACCCCTATAAACCCTGCAAACCCCGTAAACCGCGTAAACCCTGAAAACCCCAAAAATCCGATAAATCCCGAATAACCCCGCAAACCCTGTAAACCCCGCAAACCCCGTAAACACCGCAACCCCGCAACCCGCGTAATCCGCAAACCCTGCAAACCCCGCAAACCCCGCAAATCCCGCAAACCCCGCAAACCGTGTAAACCCCGAAAACTCGATAAATTCTGAAATCCTCATAAACCCCGTAGAAATCGTAAACCGCGTAAACTGCATAAACCCGGTAAACCCCGAAATCCCCGTAAACCCCAAAATCCTCGTAAACCGCGTAAACCCCGTAAACCCCGTCAACCCGGCAAACCCGATAAACCCCGAATAATCCTGTAAACCCCGAATAATCCCGTAAACCCCGAATACCCCGCAAACCCCGTAAACCCCGCAAACCTCCTAAACCCCGCAAACCCCGTAAACCCCGCAAACCCCGCAAACCTCGTAAACCCCGCAAACCCCGTAAACTGCGTAAACCCTGAAAATCAGAT